>JABAKD010000015.1:7114409-7275466 GCA_012845835.1 Undaria pinnatifida | reverse complement strand
AAAAGGGAGGCACGGGGACTCGTCGGGGGCAGAAGCCGAGCCGCTTTCTCGTGGCGGCAGGAGGGTCTCGAGGTGTTTTTGTCCCCCGTGTGTGCAAGATTCGGTATCTATTCTGTTTGGAAAATCCATTCATGTCACGATATTTTTCGTCAGTAACCGTCATTGTATTTCCCTATGGTTAGGATACGATCTTTTTCATCTGTGTCATGGTGTGATACCGTACGGGTACGTATGTATGTTGATAGCTGTGGTACCGTAGTGTGAGTGGGGGCCTGCTGCATTTTTGGGACGAAGATTGTTCCGCCCTAGGAAGGGAGGCACGGGGACTCGTCGGGGGCAGAAGCCGAGCCGCTTTCTCGTGGCGGCAGGAGGGTCTCGAGGTGTTTTTGTCCCCCGTGTGTGCAAGATTCGGTATCTTTTCTGTTTGGAAAATCCATTCATGTCACGATATTTTTCGTCAGTAACCGTCATTGTATTTCCCTATGGTTAGGATACGATATTTTTCATCTGACAGGTGTCATAGTGTGATACCGTACGGGTACGTATGTATGTTGATAGCTGTGGTACCGTAGTGTAAGTGGGGGCCTGCTGCATTTTGGGGACGAAGATCGTTTCTCCCTAGGAAGGGAGGCACGGGGACTCGTCGGGGGCAGAAGCCGAGCCGTTTTCTCGTGGACACAGGAGGGTCTCGAGGTGTTTTTGTCCCCCGTGTGTGCAAGATTCGGTATATTTTTTGTTTGGAAAATCCGTTCATGTCACGATATTTTTCGTCAGTAACCGTCATTGTATTTCCCTTTGATTAGGGCACAATCTTCTTCATCTGTGTCATAGTGTGATACTGTACGGGTACGTATGTTGATAGCTGTGGTACCGTAGTGTGAGTGGGGGCCTGCTGCATTTTTGGGACGAAGATCGTTCCGCCCTAGGAAGGGAGGCACGGGGACTCGTCGGGGGCAGAAGCCGAGCCGCTTTCTCGTGGCGGCAAGATGATCTCGAGGTGTTTTTGTCCGCCGTGTGTGCAAGATTCGGTATCTTTTCTGTTTGGAAAATCCATTCATGTCACGATTTTTTTTGTCGGTAAGCGTCATTGTATTTCTCTATGGTTAGGGCACGATCTTTTTCATCTGTGTCATAGTGTGATACCGTACGGGTACGTATGTATGTTGATAGCTGTGGTACCGTAGTGTGAGTGGGGGCCTGCTGCATTTTGGGGACGAAGATCGTTCCGCCCTAGGAAGGGAGGCAAGGGGACTCGTCGGGGGCAGAAGCCGAGCCGCTTTCTCGTGGCGGCAAGAGGGTCTCGAGGTGTTTTTGTCCCCCGTGTGTGCAAGATTCGGTATCTTTTCTGTTTGGAAAATCCATTCATGTCACGATATTTTTCGTCAGTAACCGTCATTGTATTTTCCTGTGGTTAGGATACGATCTTTTTCATCTGTGTCATGGTGTGATACCGTACGGGTACGTATGCATGTTGATAGCTGTGGTAACGTAGTGTGAGTGGGGGCCTGCTGCATTTTTTGGACGAAGATCGTTCCGCCCTAGGAAGGGAGGCAAGGAGACTCGTCGGGGGCAGACGCCGAGCCGCTTTCTCGTGGCGGCAGGAGGGTGTCGAGGTGTTTTTGTCCCCCGTGTGTGCAAGATTCGGTATATTTTCTGTTTGGAAAATCCATTCATGTCACGATATTTTTCGTCAGTACCCGTCATTGTATTTCCCTATGGTTAGGGCACGATCTTTTTCATCTGTGTCATAGTGTGATACCGTATGGGTACGTATGTTGATAGCTGTGGTACCGTGATGTGAGAGAGGGGCTGCTGCATATTTTTGGGACGAAGATCGTTCCGCCCTAAGAAGGGAGGCACGGGGACTCGTAGGGGGCAGCAGCGGAGCCGCTTTCTCGTGGCGGCAGGAGGGTCTCGAGGTGTTTTTGTCCCCCGTGTGTGCAAGTTTCAGTATCTTTTCTGTTTGGAAAATCTATTCATGTCACGATATTTTTCGTCAGTGATCGTCATTGTGTTACTCTATGGTTAGAATACGATATTTGTCATCTGTGTCATAGTGTTTTACCGTACGGGTACGTATGTTGATAGCTGTGGTACCGTAGTGTGGGAGGGGGCCTGCCGCACGTTTGGGACGAAGATTATTCCGCCCCAGGAAGGGAGGCACGGGGACTCGTCGGGGGCAGAAGCCGAGCCGCTATTGTATCGGAAGGAGGGTCTTGAGATGTTTTTGTCCCCCGTGTGTGCAAGATTCGGTATCTTTTCCGTTTGAAAAATCCGTTCTTGTCACGGATTTTGTCGTCGGCAACCGTCATTGTTTTTCTTTATGGTTTGCACACGATCTTCTTCATCTGTTATATATTGGTCTGATACCGTACGGGTACGTATGTTCATAGCCGTGATACCGTAGTGTAAGTGAGGGCCTGCTGCATTTCTTCGGGACGAAGATCGTTCCGCCCTAGGAAGGGAGGCACGGGGACTCGTCGAGGAGAGAAGCCGGGCCGCTTCCTCGTGCAGGCAGGAGGGCCCCGAGGTGTGTTGTTCCCCGTGTGTGCAAGATTCAGTATATTTTCTGTTTGGAAAAACCATTCATGTCACGAGTTTTTTCGTCAGCAACCGTCGTTATATTTCCCTATGGTTAGCATACGATCTTTATCATATGTTATATTATTAGTGTGATACCGTACGGGTACGTACGTTGATAGCTGTGGTGCCGTAGTGTAAGTGGGGGCCTGCTGCATTTTTTTGGGACGAAAATCGTTCCGCCCTAGGAGGGGAGGCACGGGGACTCGTCGGGGGCAGAGGCCGAGCCGCTTCCTTGTGGCGGCAGGAGGGCCCCGAGTTGTCTTTGTCCCCCGTGTGTGCAAAATTCAGTATCTTTTCTGTTTGGCAAAACCGTTCATGTCACGATTTTTTTCATCAGTAACCGCCGTTGTCTTTCCCTATGGTTAGCATGCGATCCCTTTCATCTGTGTCATGGTGTGATACCGTACGGTTACGTATGTATGTTGATAGCTGTGGTACCGTAGTGTGGGTGGGGGCCTGCTGCATTTTTGGGACGAAGATCGTTCCGCTTTAGGAAGGGAGGCACGGGGACTTGTCGGGGGCAGAAGGGGAGCCGCTTCCTTGTGGCGGCAGGAGGGTCTCGAGGTGTTTTTCTCCCCCGTGTGTGCAAGATTTGATATATGTTCTGTTTGGACAATCCATTCATGTCACGATTGTTCTCGCCTGTAACCGTCATTCATTGTATTTCCGTGTGGTTAGGATACAATCTTTTTCATCTGTGTCATAGTGTGATACCGGACGGGTACGTATGTCGACACCTGTGGTACCGTAGTGTTATTAGGGGCCTGCCGCAATTTTGTGACGAAGATCGTTTCCCCCTAGGAAGAGAGGCACGGGGACTCGTCGGGGGCGAAAGCCGGGCCGCTTCCTCGTAGCGGCAGGAGGGTCTCGAGGTGTTTTTGTCCCCCGTGTGTGCAAGATTCAGTATATTTTTTGTTTGCAAAAACAAATCATGTCACGACTTCTTTCGTCAGTAACCGTCATTGTGTTTCCCTGTGGTTAGCATACGATCTTCATCATCTGTCTCATGAATACTGATACCGTACGGGTACGTACGTTGATAGTTGTGGTACCGTAGTGTGAGTCTGGGCCTGCTGCATTTTTTGGGGACGAAGATCGTTCCGCCCTAGGAAGGGAGGCACGGGGACTCGTCGGGGGCAAAAGTCGGGACGTTTCCTCGTGGCGGCAGGAGGGTCTCGAGGTGTTTCTGTCCCTCGTATGTGCAAGATTCGGTATCTTTTCTGTTTGGAAAATCCATTCATGTCACGATTTTTTCGTCAGTGACCGTCATTGTATTTGTCTATGGTTAGGATACGATCTTTTTCATCTGTGTCATATGCATATGTACCATTTTGATTTTTTTGCCTAGTCCGTCCCTTTTTCTCCGCCGGCGCAGAGTTTTTTTGTGTGCTTTCTTCTGCAATGCGATCAGACTACCCGTCGGTATATTATCAGCCGTGTGCCGGGCTCATGGGACGTCCGTGGCGCGAGCTATGGCCGCGGAAAGCCGCCGAGACTGGCTCTATTTTGCGGGGTATGAGACGCTTCTGTCCCCGGGCAACCACACACTAGACGTATTTAAGCCTCGAGGTTAGGTCTTAAGTACTTCCAACTGGAAGAGCTAGGCCATTCGATACTTCGACCTTAAACGCATAAAAAAAACACCATATGTCTAAAACTCGAAATAGTGGTCTCTTTCAGTACGCATAAAAAGAAAAGCCGAGGAAAGATCAAACTACTTGAAAATAGACTATGATATTTCTGCACTACTCCAGACGCAGATGGCAAGACGAGGATTTATGTCATGAGTCAGCACATGAGTGGGTGGAAACTTCGAGAAAGACCCTCCCCTGCCCATGCTGTGCGAGCTTGAACAAACGGCCAAAACAAATAACTGGTGCCTGGCAAAAACATTGAGTGCTTCGTACTCCATACTCGCTTCATATGTAGGATACCTCGCAGGCGTTTGCCGCCTTCGGTGTGCCTCAGTGTGGCAGTCAGTACAGCAGCACAGCAGGACTGGCCCTCAACCCGGTTCAATTTCCACCCTCGAAATGTAGGCATCCGCGGGAAAGAGGCAACAGGGTTGTAAATTGCAGCAGCAGCTCCGGCCATGCGCTACGTCGGGCACAAAAACCAAACAAAAACAATGTGTCATCGAAAAATGACAGCCTCTCAGGACGAGAGAGCAGGAGCACGAGCGCGCGACGAACTATGTCAGAGTCCCAGTTCTCTGACCGCAGAGAACGCCAGGGTAGGAGGAGTCTCGCGGGCGTTTTCCACCGGCTAGTTGTGCTGTAGTTGGGTTGGCTGTTGGGGTGCTGGTTGTCTGTGTGTTGTGCTGTGTTGTTTTGTTTTGTGGTGTGTTGTGTTGTGTGTGCGCTCGATCCTCGTGAATGAACAAGGACTCCTTTTCAAGTAACAGTACGTAGAGGCATGCCGCTCCACGAGAGTGGGTCGCCTCTGACCACCGCCAACGTTTCTGATGGTGTTGTACACGCAGGTTGATTAACCCGGGTTGGGGATACACCAAGCGGCTTGCTAGGTTGAGCGTTGCAATTACTGCGTGGGTGTTGTGCTGTGCTGCTGCTGCAGAGTGTCTGATGTTTCCTCGAGCTTTTGTCGTCTGAAATGCTGTTGTTTGCTGGAAAATACTCGGAAAATTGCTTCAAATATGCACTTGGGCCAAAATGTGCCCAAGTGCATATTTTGGGAAAATCCACATCTCACCGTGGTCTGCCGTGGTCGTTCGGTCGATAAAATAGACCTATTTTTTAGACATTTAAAACACGATAGGGCTTAATTTGGTTTAGAGCCAAAAATATAGGCATATCGTCAGGCTTAAATACGTCTACTACACACACGGTGGAACTTTAGTCCTCGCACGTACATCGGGGTGGCATCAAAATGTATTTGCGAGAGAATTTTCCCGCACTGCTAGACGCGGGCGCGGTGTATATGTACCCGCTGCAACGACGTGAACTATGTCATTACTGTGAGTTCTCCCTCACAAATGACACGGTGGTTACCATACAGCAGTAGCGAAACCTGTATAAAGAGATATAAAGTAGCAACACAACTCAAGCAAAAGTAACAATGTGCACACAACAGACCATATCGGCAACAAACATCGGTATAACTTGTTTAACTGTTTAAGCGCGCGGGGAAAAATACTGGACACAGAAAACAAACAACAAATTGACACCAATGATTCCTCTAACAGCAGCGACAGCAGTACAAACGTAGAATTAATTGCTGCCACGCAGTTATACGGAGTGGACTTTCGAATAACTTATCACACCGAGCCTCAGCAATATCCCAACCCTCCTCCTCCAAATGTCTGTGATATCTTATATTATCCACATTCTTTCCACTACGCATCCCTCCGATATACACCTTCTGCATAAATACTTCATCATCAGTTGTAGTCATTCGACTTGCGTCGCCCCCGGGAGGCACGTGTCCACCTCCCGAAGGGGAACCTTGTAGTGTGATACCGTACGGGTACGTATGTTGATAGCCGTAGTATCGTAGTGTAAGTGGGGGCTTGCTGCAGTTTTTCGGGACGACGATCGTTCCGCCCCAGGAAGGGAGGCACGGGGAATCGTCGGTGGCCGAAGCGGAGTCGCTTTCTCGTGGCGGCAGGAGGGTCTCGAGGTGTTTTTGTCCCCCGTGTGTGCAAGATTCGGTACCTTTTCTGTTTGGAAATACCATTCATGTCACGATATTTTTCGTCAGTAACCGTCAGTGTATTTCCCTATGGTTAGGATACAATCCTTTTCATCTGTGTCATAGTGTGATACCGTACGGGTACGTATGTCGACAGCTGTGGTTCCGTAGTGTGATTAGGGGCCTGCCGCAATTTTGGGACGAAGATCGTTCCGCTTTAGGAAGGGAGGCACGGGGACTCGTCGGGGGGAGAAAAGGCGCCGCTTTTTGTGGCGGCAGGAGGGTCTCGTGGAAGGTACTCTCATGTAAGTATTCGGGGAAGCTTTGGTGGGAGTTACCTCCATTAAAGCTCCCGTGGAAGTTACGAAGGCTTTCGTTGAAGAGTCTCCCAATGAAGCTTTCGTGGACGTATTCGTGAAAGGTACCTCCATGAAAGCCTCCGTGGAAGCTTTCATGAAAGTTACGTCTATTTAAACTTTGGTGGAAGCTTTCGTGGAAGGTATTTCTATGCAATTGTTGGTGGAAGCATTCGGGGAAGTTACTCTCATGGAAACTCTCGTGGAAGTTACTTGAATGGAAAATTTCGTGGAAGCTTTCGTGGCAGCTTTCGTGCAAGATGCCCGTGGAAGCTTCCATGGAAGCTTTCATGGGAGTTTCGAAGGCTTCCGTGGAAGTAACTTCCACGGAAGCTGTAGTGGAAGCTGTAGTGGAAGCTTTGGTGGCAGTTACTCCCATTAAAGCTTCTATGGAATATTTTGTGGAAAATTTCGTGGATGTTTTTTTCATGGAAGCTTTCGTTGAAGCTTTTGTCGAAGTTACTTCCATGGAAGCTTTCGTGGGAGTTTTCGTGGAAGCTGTCGTGCAAGTTACTTTCTTGGAATCTTTCATGGAATTCGGGGAAGTTACTCCCATGGAAACTCTCGTGGAAGTTACTTGAATGGAAAATTTCGTGGAAGCTTTCGTGGCAGCTTTCGTGCAGGATGTCCGTGGAAGCTTCCATGGAAGCTTTCGTGGGAGTTTCGAAGGCTTGCGTGGAAGTAAGTTCCACAGAAGCTGTTGTGGAAGCTGTAGTGGAAGCTTTGGTGGCAGTTACTTCCATTAAAACTTCCATGGAATATTTTGTGGAAAATTCCGTGGAAGTTTTTCCATGGAATCTTTCGTTGAAGCTTTTGTCGACCTTTCTTCCATGCAAGCTCTCGTGGGAGTTTTCGTGGAAGCTGTCGTGCAAGTTACTTCCTTGGAACCTTTCATGGAAGTAATCGTGGAAGTCACAAAACCTTCCGTGGAAGTCACTTCCATGGAAGCTTTCGTAGAAGCTTCTTTGAAGGTTACTTTCATGGAATCTTTCGTGGAATCTTTCATGGAAGCTCCCGTGGAAGTTACTTCCGTGGAAGCTTCCATATCTTCCATGGAAGCTTCTACCGCTTTCATAGCTTTCATGGAAGCTTGCATGGATGCTTTCATAGCTTCCATATTATCCATGGAAGCTTCCATAAAAGCGATGAAAGCTTCAACGGAAGCTTTCATGGGCTTCCATGCAAAATGCAAGTAGTGCAGGAGATCAGGTGCAGCTTTAGCTTTTCTTTGATTTCCACCACATTTGTTTTGTACTTGCACAAATTTTCATCACAGCTTATATCTCGGCTTGGCTCATCGGCTCAGCGCCGCCCAGCACCCCACCGCAGCGCTATCGCTCGGCAGCGCAGCACCGTGCAGTGCCGTGCCCTGCGGAGCCCGGGACCTCAGCTCAGTAGCGCACCGCAGCGCAAGCTCAGCAGAGCGCAGCGCTGTGCTTTGTCATACTTTGCCGCGCTTCGCCATGCTGCGTGCTTCGCTCTACTTTTACTTGTTCGTACATGCCAGTAACATTCGAAGTATCATACCACGTGCCGGTACTATTAATACTGCACCAGGTTTGTACATAATACGTTGTTATTGGATCAAAAGTAATGCACCCTCAGCTCAGGTCAGCCCGGCTATACATAGCTCAGCAGCGCAGCGCAGCGTAGCGCAGCGTAGCGCAGCGTAGCGCAGCGCAGTGCTTTGCCGTGCCTCACTCTTCGTTTTGCGGTGCTGTGTCGTTCGGCGCTGTGCGTTCTTTTGAACCTACAGCAGTAGCAGTAGTGGTACCAAGTATGATACGGGTACCAGGTTTATGTACGTGTTGTGTACTCGTCTTTTTGATTTCTTCAGCTGATTGTCCTCTCTCGGTCCCATGTTTCCCCCCCCCCGCAAATATCACACGTACTGCCGTTCAGAACGTGACATCAACAAGCACACCGCACAGCGCAGGGCAATTGGCTCTGCACAAGCACCTCTTGGCAATATTATCAATTCGCTATTCGCACCACATAATCACGGGCCTCTTCTTCCTGCCCCATTTTCATGTTATAGTTGCATTTTTCCTTACGCGAGCGTAGCGGGCGGCGTCAGCGGCCTGCGGAGCGGAGCCTTGTGCTTTCTGTGGAACCACACAGAGTACCACTAGGTATTAGGCGAAGTACCAGGTACCAGCTACCGGTAGTATGTGTGTACTCTGTTGGTAAATCCGTGAATTCTGGAGAAAGAGATATTGTATTAATGATACCTTGGTCTGGAGAGACAGGTCGGGAAGTGCAGTTAACGAGTGGGGCGAGAACAAAGGCTGCGAGCTCCCACGCCACTTCGGAAAGATGCACACAATCGGACCAGTGCAACGTACCGATCACGGCAATAAGCCGTTAACCCGACCTCCAGCAACAATACGGGATTATCCTCCCTGATCATTGTCCGATGTACCATGCATACTCCTACGGTCCAATGCATAACCCTTAGGTGTGTACAATCTACCGAACTACCGCAGCACCACAAAGATTATGCCTATGTACTAGCTCGGCAACCTCAGATCGCCAGTTCCGCTATTCAAATCATCCAACCAGATGTTCTACCGCAACTCATTCGATACTCACGGCCGCTATCACGAACACCCTCCCTAGGGGCTGTTGTATCTACCAGACCAAAATATATATCAAAGAAAACAAAAAAATGAAAAAAACGACTCAGACTTCTACTTCTCATCCCTCGAGCCAAGTGCAAAGTCGCGGTGAACTTCAAAAATATCTCTCGGCAGAGCCTTCGTGAGGATGCCCGCATGCTGTTTTTTGCTGGGAACATGCGTGACCTCGATCACACCCTCCTTGGTCAAATTCCTAAAAACGTGATGCTTCACGTCGATGTGCTTACTCCTACTCGAGCTAAGCAGCTTCTTTGCAAGCCCAATCGCTCCTTTGTTGTCCTCAAGGACGTCGATCTTACGAGGTTTCCTACTAGGCCTCAGGAACTGAAGCATTCTGTTCACAAACAGAGCCTCCTTCACACCATCGCCCATCACAAGATACTCTGCTTCAGAAGTCGACTGTGAAACGCATTTCTGCGTCCTAGAAATCCAAACCACAACCATCGCAGCCACAAACACTATCGCTCCCGAAACTGATCTACGGTCAGTGACCTTGCTCGCAAAGTCGACGTCTACGCACACCAACGTGCCTACGTCTACCGAACTGCCCTGCTTGAACTTCAGAGTCAGATGCGCCGTTTCTAGAAGATAATTCAGGATCTTCTGGGCTGCCTTCGTGGCTTCTCTTTGGCTCGTGAGAGTGCCTCGCCACAGCCTGCACAGTATACGAGATGTCGGGCCTCGTCTGGCTGGCAATCCACATCAGGCTCCCCACCACCTCTCGGAACGGCACATCTCCTGCCCCCTCATCCTCCTTCAAGGACCTGTTATCGTTGGCAAGGGAAGCAGGGATCGAGCTGGTGCGACAAATATTGAATCTCTCGAGAACACTCCTGATGTAACTCTCTTGAGAAATCTCAATCGTGCCAGCCTCGCGGTCGAAAATAAATTCGCAACCAAGAAAGAACTTAACCTCACCCGAATTCTGCGTAGGAAGAGAGTCACCTAGTGCTTCCACAACCACCTTAGCCAGACTCTTAGTTCCTGCATGCAGAATATTATCCACGTGAATCGCGACCATCCCCACCACCTCGTCTCCCATCACGAAACGCATGACACAGGGGTCAGACATAGACTGCTCGAAATCAATCTTCTTCAGGTCCGACACTAGCGTCTTGTAGAATGTTCTAGATGCCTTCTTCAATCCGTACAAACTCTTGTTCAAACGGGCAACCTTTCCTGACATCGAACCGCAGCCAGGAGACAACTTCATGAACACCTCGTGATCCAATTCCGACTGAACAAACGCTTGCTCAATATCCCAGTGGAGTAATTCCAAGTTGTACTTGCACGCCAACGCTACTAACAATCGCTGGGATGCAGCATTTGCGGTAGGCTAGAAAGTCTCAAGATAGTCCACACCATACTTCTGCGTGAAGCCCTTCGCTACAAGCCTAGCCTTGGCCTTTACGATCTTCCCTGTTTCGTCTGCTTTTCACTTGAAAACCCACATAGCGTCAATCACATTACAGCCTACTGGATCCTTCACTGCTAACGTGAACGTTCCTGCTCTTACCAAGCCTTCAATTCCGGCAGACCTGGCTACCTCCCAAATCTTGGCGTACTTTGATTGCTGGGCTTCTTGATAGCTACCAGGCTCTGACTCAACATCCTGAACCAGTTCGTTCGGCAATTCGATTTCGTCACCTGCTCTCTGCGCCGTTACAAGTTCATGTACTATCTCTGATGCGGAGATGGGTCCTAGGGTGGCCACAAGGCCGGGTACGCTCTGCTGGTTAACTGCACGGGTTCGCGCGCGAGTTCTACCGTCTCTTACTCCATCATTCTCATGCGCAGGAGTAGTAAAGTCAGCAAGCTCAGCGACATGCCGCGGACGACGAGCGGCTGGAGGGGGTTCCTCCGCCTCTACCGGCCCTCCCGACCCAATCGACTCTACATCATCATGCCCTTCCGGCCCAATTGACTCTACCTCATCATCCCCTCCCGGATTCCCCATCTCTACCTCCCCTGCTTCCTGCCCTCCCTGCCCCTCCCCATCAGTCTCAGGCGCTGGAGAAGACACAGAGGGAGCTGCTCTATCAGAGGAATTGTTTACGAACGAAGACGGTTCAGAGGGGAAAATGGAACAGAGGGGGATTGGCCTACACTGCCTGCATCAACACTGACAACCTCATCGTTTCCTGCACCAGAAGCCGTTACATCACGTCTTAAAAGTGTGTGGGCACCTCCTCTCCCAACAATCGGCCATACCTCGGCTTCTACATCGTCATACTTTCCTCCCCTCCCTCCTCTGCGACCTCTATCGGCAAGGAAGGTTGCAGTGGAGGGAGCTGTGACGGCAACACCTCCCACGTCACATATCTCGTTTCCTGAATAGTCCCAGCCCTCGTAAGTACTCTATGACAATCACGGGGGTGGTTCCTCGAAGGATCGACATAATAGCAACTCTCACCCTTCGGTAGCGTCTTCGACGGTCGCTGCCACCTGCAGTACGCCGGTTTCAAAAAAGATACGGTCTGGCAGGACGAGGTTCTCTATACCACATCTCATACAGTGATTTAGACCCAGGGTTAGCAGAACATGCGGTGTGGTTCGCTGCTTCGCAAGCCCTGTGCATAGCTTCAGCCCGGAGTTTGTCAGTCTTAGGTGCCTGCGCATGCCCAAAAATAAATTTCGCCTGAATACGAGCCGCCATCACGGCCTCCTCAATCAATCCCAACCCACGCTCTGCAACACCATTATATTGCGGACTATAAGCCGGAGTGAACTTTTGTTTGATCAAAAGCTCATTGCACACAGAAGCGAATTCCCCCCCGAAAAACTTCTCTCCATTGTCAGATCTAACAATCTCAACCAATGATGGGATCCCATCAGCACGCACACTCGCAAGAAAACTTCGGAAAGCACTGCCAGCGTCTGATTTATTTATCAGGAAATACATCCATGCACGCCTTGTGAAATCATCCTTCACAATCATGGGGTAATGTTTACGCCCTACGGACGCAACGTCCTACCTCCCTCCCAGGTCAACGAAAACTCTGCCCAACTTTTTATCTGATCTACGTTTAGTTTCATGAGAAATTCCTTTCCTAATAGCCTTCGACATTGAACATCGCGCACAAGCATGCATGTCACCAACCAACTCGGTACCTAGTCGCTTTGCAGGAGTACGAAGCAATCCCTCGCGCGAATGAGCATAAATGTTGTGGAACTCGTTCACATCCATCGTGGTTTCATGCTTGGGGTTTGAAGGAGTGAGGGCAGCAACACCGTACCAATAGAGCCTTCTCCTAGACCCATACGTAGTCGCAATCAGCATGCCATCGAAGTTCTGAAAAGTGACTTGTCCTTGAAAAGCAATCATAACGCCATCAGGACCACCAATACCATTCCATGACTCGCCATCAAACTCTACGCTCGGAGAAAAGAGGTTGTATACCAAGTTTGGGGAGTACAACACGTTCTTCAGCTCTGCTGCAAACTCGCTGTCAGCAGTCACAAACACCAACTCCCGTGCTCCAGGGAATTCTACCTCACAAGACCAGCCACCAATCCCGTTAACGTTCGTCTGGCAAGGCTTCTAATCCTTCATGCAAGCGAGTGAATCTGCCATGTGAAAAGCAGTGCCCGTGTCCGCATACCAATCCTCGAAATACTTAGACTTGTTAACAGCGTTCATAATCATATCCTTGTTGACAGCGCTCAAAAGAAGATCATCTCGTGATGTTAGCAGACACTTCAAACCAGAAAAATCGTACATCATACTGCCCAACTCTTCAAATGCCTGCACAATCACATCATTCCGGCGTGCTAGCAGACACTCCAAATAAGAAACGTCAGACTTCTCACCGCTCTCATCCTCATCGGCCTCGGATTTCCCAGTCTATGTGGGATGAGCGATGATGCGAGCCAGGCAGTCCTTCCTCAAATGACCCTTCTCCCCAAACTTGAAACACTTCCCCTGAAAAGTATTTTTCTTGGACGAATCAGACCCGGAGTTAGACTTCGGCTGGTTGTGCTTCTTGTTACTTTTCCTTTCAGTCCTAGACACCAGAGCAGCACTACGTGCTTCTTTAAACCACCCTGTGCCTGCCAGTCTAGGAACGATGGGTCATTCGGACAGAACACCACAAGAGTCTCACGCAAAGCCTTGTACTCGTGCGACAGCCCTTCAAGCATCAGATTGCACACCTCCCTGCCATCTTTCTTGACTTCAATCATTTGTAGAACACCAAGCGTCTCTCTCATGGATGCAAAAAAGATTGCGGGATTTTCGTTCGAATGCATGCGCAGTGACTTCAGTTTCTCCTCCTGCACACAAATCTGACTCTGGCTCAACGGCAGAAAATGATCCTTTAGCACACGAAACGCCTTGCTGGGGGAACCAGCGTACCTAGCCATGGTTTTCAGACTATCCTTCTTCAAGCAGTCGGACAAAAACCACCAAGCCATCTCCGCCTGACGAATCACACCCACGTTGAAACCCTTCTCTACCCAGGGGGTCAAATCAAAACCAATGTCTGCAATCGGAATCTCGATCTCGGAAACAAACGCCTCATACAGGTTGTTATGTCGGGTACTCAGCAGAAAGTTCTGCGACCATGAGGGGTACGACACGTCGCTGCCGTCAAAAACAGGAGCTTTGGGGACTTTAAAAGACCCCTACCCAACTTATCTCCTGTGTCAGTCATGTCAGCCCCAGAAATCAGTGTGTTTCCACTGGCGACGTTTTCCCACCACTCACTCGACATAGAACGAGTGGCGGAACAGCGGAGTGGCTACCTACAGCAGCCCTACCGACAGTCCCGTGAATACAATCAAAGTTTACTGCAGGAACAGAGGAACGATTTTCAGCAGATACATAGGGATTCAAGCCTGAGCTAACACTCCTACTACCAACCCGCGTGCTGGACACGCCAAAGCCTTGGGCATCACCGCCCGTACTTCACGCGGCCCCGCCGGTGGCACCTGATTGGTGCGCACCAGCCTCTAGTCCGGTGTTTCATGGCGCAATACGCTCAGAACCAGAGGACTCCACTTCCCTTCCTTGCTGCATCTCAACGAGCGACTAAAGTAGATCTTACGGAGATGACACTAGAGTCGCAAGCTCATACAACTGTGTCTCTAACGAACCCATCCTCTCACCAACCTCCTGCGATCCACCCTGAGATGGGTTGACCGCAGAATTTTCGTTCACCAATTCAGCCATGATGAGGCAGAGTGATCAAGCGTTCCTCGACAGACCAGTCGAGCAAGTCCAGCGGGACGAAGCAACAGCCGACTGATGCGCTATAGCGTGTTGGTAAATCCGTGACTTCTGGAGAAAGAGATATTGTATTATTGATACCTTGGTCTGGAGAGACAGGTCGGGAAGTGGAGTTGATGAGTGAGACGAGATCAAAGGCTGCGAGCTCCCACGCCACTTCGGGAAAATGCACACAATCGGACCAATGCAACGTACCGATCACGGCAATAAGCCGTTAACCCGACCTCTAGCAACAATACGGGAGTATCCTCCCTGACCATTGTCCGATGTACCATACATACTCCTACGGTCCAATGTATAACCCTTAGGTATGTACAATCCACCGAACTACCGCAGCACCACAAAGATTATTCCAATGTGCTAGCTCGGCAACCTCAGATCGCCAGTTCCGCTATTCAAATCATCCAATCAGATGTTCTACCGCAACTCATTCGATACACACGGCCGCTATCACGAACATACTCGTCTTTTTTATTTCGTCGTTGATTTTGTTCTCCGGCGATTTTTTCTTCGCAAATTCACCCGTACTGCTGCCGTTTGGAACGTGACATCGCCAATATACAGCACAGCACAGACAGGGCACTCAGCTCCGCACAAGTAGCTTTTGGCACTATCAAATCGCTAATTGCACTAAATCATGGGCCTCTTCTTTCTGCCCCCTTCACATTTAATTGAAACCTTCCACCGTGCGCGAGCGTAGCGGGCAGGGTCAGCTGCCCGCGGAGCGGCGCCCTTGTACGGATCATTGAAATCTCGTGTCGATACCTCGTACTACTGTCACAATCCACAGCAGTTTTGTGGAGCAGGTTGGTACGTGTGGCGCTCCGGTGGTGGTGTAGGTGGAGGAGAAAGGTGGCGTAATAGCCGGTGATCGGTGAACTACGAACTACTAACTAAGGCGGGTGTGATAACCCTATTTACGTGTGTGGTGAAGCTTGATAGCTCAGGTGTGATGACCCAGAAATGGAACTCGGAACTGTGGCGTGGTAGCCGGGATGTAAATACACAGGCGTGGTAGCCGTGCAGTGGTGAAGGCGTGATAGCTCTTGCAATATAGATGGGGCGTGGTAGCCCTTGGCGTGGTAGCCGTAGAAGAGACACAGAGAAGACACGAGGTAGGGGCAAAAAAAAAGTCGAAAAATCGAGTGATATTATTCGGCAAATTTGGGATGTACCGGGCCAGCTTTTTATAATTTAATTCCGCGGGCGAAGCCCGTGGAATTTTTGTGGAAACCCCTATCGTATTTAGACTAGTCTAAAGGGAAAAAAAACAGAGTTTTGGGTGCGATGCCGCAAGGGATTACAGCCGCTCTGTGCCGCCATATCCCTTATTGTGTCGACTACGAGTGTGGAACGGGTGTTGACTAGGTTGCCTGTCCATCAGAATGTCACGCACGGCCGTGGTAGTCGTCTATGCAACGAGTGCAATGCTGCTGTAGAGTGCTATATTCTGGCGATATCTTTTTTACCGTTTGGTAGGATACGCGGAAGATGTGACACCTCGGGACTCGAGACGTACAGCATGCGGAAGGTTCACGAATAAATACAGCAGCATGCTGAATTCCGGACGGAGAGTACATATTGTCCTACCATATAGCCTGGTGTGTAGCAGGTGCAGTATAGTACGAGTACCGATAGTAATAATCTTCAGTTGCAATCCGTACGTGTGCATGCGGCCTTTCGTGGGCCACACCACTGAGACGAGACATGGGCCCATACAACGCACGTACGAATACGCATGTATGTGCGAGGCTTGCACTGGCTTATACCGCAGCCTGGATTAGCTGCTTGTGTACGCTCCTCATGCCATACTAAACACACTTCGCCTTTCTACCTTCGGCATTGCCCCCTGTAGGTATCGTTTGCTTTGCGCGCATGCACAGACAGCGACGACGCGGCCTCGACGTGTCAAAGCTTGACTAGAATCATATTTGTATCTGAAAATTATTCCTGCTCAGACCTCCTGCCCATCAGCCGTGGGTCCACCCTAGCCAAACCTGGGCGCTACTGGTTGGCACGTGCTACACGTCTGCGTAGGAATATCAAACGGCAGCCTCCCACTTAAGCGTTCTATCTTACTTTTGGCGGTACTCCGCCCACAATTCCACCTCTCACGTCAGTGTTGCCAACGTCACCGTCTTCTCTAGTCCCTCGGTCGTCACATCACCCACTCCCCTCCCTAACACCAACACCCCATAACAAAAGGTAGACTGCCCCCTCCACCTCTACCCCGTTTACAGCACAAGCGAAGCCAGACGGTTCTGGTCATGCTTGAGCTGTTTGCGACGCAGGGACCCTCGGAAGAGTGGTGTTCTTGCTGGTGTTGTTGCTATATTGCCCGCTTCGCGTCAACGTCTTTCTTGAATTCCTGTGAAAAAGTTGCACTCGCAGCCTTCCACCTCTAGTCGGTCGGCCAGCACCTCGTTCTGGAATTGCTACAGCTTCATTCCGGCTCGCCGCAAAGGCAGTGAAGTCCAGTACCTGCGGACTTTTCCCTTTCGAGATACTAAGGTGGCGAAAGGCTTGACGATAGTGTCCCGGCAGACATCCTGCTAACGGCGCGAACAGATCAAACAGCAGGGAGGACACAGGGGATGGCAACACGAGGGGTTATCTGTCACTGAAAACTCAATGCTATCATAACGCCGCAATTCGAAGTGGCAACGGAATAAAGGCAGGCAGTATACATTGAGTCCAAAGAACGATGCACGAATGCAGCTCCATACAGAGCAGCTGGTGTTCAACCGTCACCTCCAGATGTAGCGAAAAAAATGCAAACCCCACGCTGGTCTCGCTAACAATCCGCGCGTCCACTAGCCCAGAAAAAATCCACGGCATGTGATATCTTCTTCAATCCCACCATTGAAAAGTGGGGTCGACTACCACGAGGCTGTATCTCCAGAAAATTGTCTATCAGCAGCGAGCGTAAACCCCTAGCAAACGCTAGCAACTCCGAGTCCGTGTCCCTGTGCCGTCGTTGGAATTACTGGGGATTTTAGCGTCGACAACGATCCTTGAGAGGGGTGGCCAGAACTAGAGTTCACCGCGGCTGGTTTGGACGCAGAGCGAGCGACTGTTATTGAATTACGAGCGAAAGCGACCCATAAATAGTGCTGCCTACTTGGTACATTGCAACTCTCCGTTGAGCTTAGCACGCCCCCCTCCGGCATATGCCTACTGTACTACTTCGCTAAATATGAAGACATCATACGCGATGGCACGCAAACAATAGTTTTCGACGATGCTGACTGCGCCCAGGTGAGTTGACTTATTAATTGACGATCTCCAAAGATCCCAACCATACCGAAGTCGCACTTTTATTGCGGTCATGACAGTGAGCCAATTATAGTCAATGCGGTCAAACTTTGTGTGGCGCCGTACAACGGTATAGCCCCAATGATCTACGAAGCAATCGAGCCGCCCTGTCCAAGATATTTCTTTGTATTGTCTACCCATAGCTATGCAGCCCCCCCCCGTCCCCCCCGGCGCAAGCACGTCTAAACTCACCTTGATGAGATAAAATCGAAGGCCGGATCCAATAGGCCAAGGTCTTCCGCACCCGGCTTAATTTTGTCGGGGGCTCCAACTGAGACTCGCCGTCTGGGGCGCTGGAAATTGGGATTATAGGAAGACAGATTTTGGGGACGGGCGACAAGCAGCAAGGCGATATTTCCGCCAACCGGTCATGGCGTACGAGGCAAGCAATCGTTTGCAATCCCAGGTACACGCACGAAACAAGGAAAAAAAAGGCCCCTGAGACGCGACCTCATTGTACTCGCTCACATGGTTCGCACTCCAAGCGCAATCTTTATCTTTGTCACCTGTGATTCTTCAAGTGTTTTTTGAGTAAATTGGTACTCAACCCCGACACGATATATGACACGCCGGAAGGTTTGAAACTTACCAGCACAACCTAACGTATCACTGTGCTTGCTAGGACAGAACGACTGCGCGAAGTATCATTTTCTTCCGGCCCAACGGGCGTCTTCTGCTTGACTCGCTGCCTTGTCATACCAAAACAGTGGCGGCCGGACAGATTCGACCACAAAGAAAGTAGAAAACATCAAGGGGCCAACGGCGGTATGCTCATTAATGCATATTTCACACTGACGGGGCGGTTTTGGATTCAAGCAACAAAATTGAAAACTGAACGTAGAAGTGTATTACATGGGGAGAGCACATGAACATTTACAACTGACTTTCACCGCATCGCTCTCCCCGGGAATGCTATGCATGGTTTTGCGCCGATGTCGTCCGTCACGGCTCTGAGCCCCACTCCACGAACAGGCGCACGATCGGTGCGCGTGGTGGCCTTCACGCCCACCGCGCAACGTCCTAAAAGAGTGGTAGGGAACAGCATCACCAGTCACACGTCAGCAGGCAGAAATAGTCTGGACGCCATTACGCCAATACTGTACATCTGAGGAGAGGAAGAACGTGAAAGGATGTGAGGTATGGGATGGAAACAAGTTCAAGAGATGAACGTCCACGGTAGAACGTGACGCATCACACGCGTTGCGGTGCACGTTGCTCAAGCCTGAACGAGACATGAACGAATCGTCCCTTCGCGCCATCTACTCGACAACCAGTCAACCTCACCTTAACGTGGCGAAATTCTTTCCCCTTGTCCGCGTTTCTCACTCCTGCCAAAGGCCGTATTGTGCTCCCGATGGATGCTTCGGTGTTGAGGATCCCATCAATCTATCAGCATTTTTTTTCAAGAAGCAAGGGCGAAGAGAGAAACGGTGCTGTACAGATGCTGCTGACTCCTATCTTGGATGACTTGAGGTTCCTACCAACCAGAGTACAGTACCTGTGCACTTAACAACCTGTGTACTTGGACAATCTGTGTAAGTGTACGTAAGTATACGGCGACAGTTGCTCGGCGATACGAACAGGAGGACACCGTAAACAACAGCAACAACATCCTCAACAGCTAGCGGAACCGACACAGCTACTACTGATACTGTACAGCATAAACCCCAGCTTTTGCAGCGGCTACTGCTGCTTCATGTGACAGTTGCTGTTGACATGCCTATCACTGCCGCTGTTATTCCACACCTGGGAAAACAGTATATCGACTACGTGCGCGGTGTGCATGTTGTCCGGCAATACGGTACGTGCGTTGGGAAGCCGCGGGCAGCAGCAGCAGTAGCCGTAGAAGAAGGACACAGCAGCAGCAGTAGCAGTAGCAGTAGCAGCAGCAGCAGAGGTCTAAAAGAGTAATTGACACAGCTTCTATCACTCTATACATGTAGCAACCCAGTTGCCGCTGCTGCCGCTGTCACGCGTTGCTGTTGATGGTGAACCTTTTTCCGCCAATATCCTCCACATGTGACTACGCGATGACTGTGCTCAACGCGTGCAATAATAGGATGCCGCAGACAGCAGCCGCGACCGCCGCAGCAGTCGCTCAAAGCAATGTGCGTTACCTCTACCACTGTACAGTAGCAACCCCAGCAGTCTGTTACCCTCTGCGGCGTACCTAGTACTGTTACCGCCGCTGTCCGCGGCCTATTGTTGTTGCAACACAGCAGTTAGTTGGTAGCTGCTGTTTCGTGCACTGGTTGTATCCGTGTGCTATGTATTCGTGCAATGGAGCGTACGAAGACCCCGCCTACAAACCTGACCAGAATCTAGTCAAACGAGGCCTACGAGACAACGATACACAACCAATCAAGCGCATAAAAGTACCAGCGAAAGCATCACCCTTCTACTCACAAAGCTCCAGTGTCGCTCCAACTAGACCCGATCTGTATCGCTTTTTTGGCGGTGGTGGTTGTCGACGCAGGGGGCCATCCTCACCGAAAACGTTGGCTTATTAGGGTCTACCGGTATGTGCACGGTGATACCCAGCTCATGACATTCCAGGAATGTGTGTAGAAGGGCATTCGAGCTTCTAAAATGTGGGTAGTGTTCGAGTGGGGAGCGTGCAGAGCAGTTTGAATTGCGGCGCGATGCAAAGCAAATGCAAAGCAGAATAGAGCCTTCTGATTGGTCAGTGCAAAGCAAAATGGGGTTTCGATACAATGGGTGCATTACGATGCAAAGCAAATAAAGCTCTATGATTGGTCAATGCAAAGCAGATCTGGCCCGGTACGTTCAAGACTCGCCATATTATTCGGGCACATAAAAACCCACAACACAAAACCCCGTTGTGAAAATCCATCCCACACATATACGAAACCCCCATAATTCTCCGATCCATCTTTTCGACGGATTCTTGTTTGCAATCTGACAATGGAGTGAGTACGTCCAACAGCCCCCCTACTCGCAACATTGTGATGATTTATCCAGACTACCTTGTTAAAACGTGCATTCCCAGATACCAAAATACTGCAAAGTTTTTCTTTACTCAAGTCCGGAAAACAAAAAAATGTTGCATTTGCAAAAACACTCAAATCCATTCTCATCACGTCCATGGCCATTAAAACTCAAACGCTATTCAGTATTTTCCATCGATCAATTCGAATGCAAGTCCTTGAACCCTCATAAAGATACATCAGAAAACAAAACAAAGAAACATGTAAGAAATAGAAAGTCAGAAAATCAAACGCTATCCGAGAGAGAAATCACATCAAATTCATCACTATCCCCGGGTGAAACTCAAACTCCCTCTCAGGTAATGCCTTGGTGAGGAAGTCAGCATGCTGGTACTGCAACGCTACGTGGATAATTTCGACCTCCTTCCTTTCTACCAGTTCCCTCAAAAAGTGATGCCTCACGTCAATGTGCTCCGAGTTCGAGTTCGAAATCGGGTGCTTTGCGATTCGGATGGCACCCTCGTTATCCTCATACATGGCAATGCACGGCGTCCTTGCATTCGGCAACATAGAACACCAAACCTGCCTCAAAAATAATATCCCCTTCCCCATGTCCGACATAGCCACACACTCCGCCTGAGTAGTCGAGAGAGTCACACACTTCTGCGTCTTGGAGTACCACGAGACAGGCTCCCCCGCACACATCACTACCCCCCCCGACACGCTTCTCCTGTCCGTACTGCGCGAAGCATAGTCGGCATCTGCGAACGAAATCAAACTAATCCCCGTTAATGTCCCCTTCTGAAAGCAAATCCCAAAATAACTCGTCCTCATTGCATACCCTAGTATACTACGTGCCGCTTTCCAGTGGATCAGCTTCGGCGCACTGCAATACCTTGCTACTGCCCTCACTGAATTCGCGATATCCGGCCTGGTCAACAAGGCAATCCACAAAAGCGCACCGATCAACTCTCGGAAAGGAAACAGATCATTCGGCTCGTCAACATCAAAACCCCAAAGAGTCCAAGTTGTAGGAATCGGGATAGCGTTGCCCCATTCCTCACCATACTTCTCTCCCAATTTTTCCGTGTACGTCTGTTGCGAAATAGTCAACCTCTGCCTCCCTGTCTCTCTCATAATAGCACCCCGAGTACCACTTGAGCTCGCCCAACGAACTGGAACGAAAGCGGTACTCCCCGCCCCGACGGCCCAAGCGACCAATAGCTACCCCCGCTCTCCTCCCCGCCCGTGGTGTCGTATGGCGGTGCACCTTTTCTCTCCTCCACGCCCCCCTAGCCCCGCATGCTGCCTGCCTCCGCCCCCCAGCTCACCAGATCCGTGCCCCTGGAGGAGCACTCGTTGCGCGTTCAGGGCCCGCCGGTTGGCCAGCAGCGACAGCAGCGCATCCTCCCTCGCATGAGATAGGAGGTCTACCCCGTGGTCGGACGGCTTCGCCTCCGGCAGCGGCGTAGAGACGGCTTCTTCCGGCACGCCTGAAAACTGACGACCCTCCGACCTGGTCCTTCCCGGCACGCGCTCGTCGCCCCTCTCGCCCATCATCCTCGTTGCATGGGGGGTGAGCGGCGAAAAGAATATCCTGCGGTGACCGGCGGCGGCTGTCTCCTCCTGTACGTTCGCGGGGCCGGTGTCGCTGCCGGTGATGGCGATGACGATGTCGTCGAGCCGGCGTCCTCAATGGAAGAGGGAGACCACTCCGGCATCGGCGAACATGCGGCAGGCGGTGTGTGAGCGCTGGGCGAGTGCGCAGGCGGCGGACCGGCAGCGGCGGGCGGCATAGCGGCCGGTCCGGGCGGCGGCGAGGTGTGAGCGCTGGGTGAGTGCGCGGACGGCGGTGATGACGATTGCAGCGGTGGTGGCGGCCAGGTGGCTGCTGCAGGCGGTGTACCTGCAGTGGCAGGCGGCTTCGAGCGAGGGGTGTGAGCGCTGGGTGAGTGAGCGGGCGGCGGACCATCAGCGGAGGGTGGCATACCAGACGGTCCGGTCGGCGGCGAGGTGTGAGCGCTGGGTGAGTGCGCGGGCGGCGGACCGGCAGCGGTGGGCGGCATACCAGTCGGTCCGGGCGGCGGCGAGGTGTGAGCGCTAGTTGAGTGCGCGGGCGGCGGACCGGCAGCGGCGGGCGGCTTCGAGGCGATCCCGAATGACAACCCCGGCGGCGTGGGCGGTGCTGGCGCGGAAGGGGCAGTACTGACCCCCCCCCCCCCCCGACTGTGGCAGCGGCGCCCATGTAACGTTGAGTCGGGTGGTGTAGAGGGAGTCGTTCGCCGATCCCCGAATGAAGTGGAGCCTTCCCGCCTATTTTTACACTACGTGCGATGAAGAGCTGCAGGGGAGCTCCGCTGGCTTGAGCTGCGGGAGCCGGAGAAGAGGGAGTTGCAGTAGCAGAGGTAGACGTGGCAGGAGGAGTGCCCTCTTGCTGTTGTTGGAGCTGCTGCTGCTGCTCGGGAGTCCCCGACTCCGCCGTCGGTGGTGGTGACCAGTGCCCCGCTGCTGCCCCCTACCACGAGTATCCCATGTATTCGTTCTCGTACGGATAATCTGCTGCAAAAGCGTGCCGCGGTGCGCTGGGAAATTTTCCAGGTGGCAAATTAGGCGAAAGATTCGGCGTCTAATTAGACGGAAAATTTAGCGGTGGCATCTGCCCGAAGCCCTCGCCCCTGCCTCGGCCGCGCCCGCCCGAAGGATGATGCCAGTTCTCGTGGCCACGTCCTCCGGGGTAGGTGTTCGCATAACCGCCAGTCCCGGGTCCGTGTCCTGGCGGCGGCGGTCTCTGCTGCTCCGGCGGGTGGCCCCGACTCCAACGGCCCTGACTCCTACGCGGACCCGAGTCGTTTGGGTACGTTTGCTGTCGATATTTACCTTCCGCCCCGCGCCCTCCTCCCCGTCCGGCGTACGGCCCGAGTCCCCGCGTCAGCAGGTATTTGTGGAAGTCGCCGTAGTATCTGTCGAATTCTCGACGCATGACGATGCATTCGGGGGTGTTGTGGCCTTGCCCCTCGCCGTGGAGCGCGCAGTAGGTGTACGTTCGGTCGCGCTCCCCGTACCCTCGATTACCAGCATTCCTCCCACACCGGTCGCCCCGACCCACGCCGGCTGCGGTCAGGGCATGCTTTGTCTCCTCTCTCTCTTCTCCTGATCTCCCATTGTGCTCCAGCTCGTGAGCAGCTCTCCCGAGCAAATATTCCATGGTACGACTCGAAAAATCGGGAAGGAGAAGCACGTGGTCAATACATAGCTTGAAAGATGGTAGCATTCTACGGGCAATATGTTTGCACATAGATGCGTCTGGTCGCTTATCACCGTATGATGCTAGCTTCATCCTTATGGCCTTTGCCCTACCGTAAAATGACATGATGTTCTCTCTCTCCCTCTGTCTCAGTTCATTCCACTCATCCTCTGCTATTTCCCTCTCATGTTCACTTTTGACAGCGTAGTGAAAATCAAACACCCTCCACGCTTTTTGGGGTGACCCCGCAGCAAAAATCATTTCTTGGACTGGTTGGGCTGTGATTTTTGCGATCAGTTGTGACCATAGCTTGAGCGACTTGTCTACTCTCTCCTTCCCAAAGTAACTCCTGAGTCGTGACAGGTCTACATCCGGAACCCCCACTGGTATCGGTTCTCCCTTCAATACGTCCATCAACCCTTCAGCCGAGACCCAGGAAAGAACAGAACCTCGGAAAACACGGAAAGCTGATCCAACACTTTGCCCGCTCTTAGACTTTCCAGACCAAGCAAGCATTTCATTTTTCTGACGAATTTCTATTGATGGGTCTAGACTCGTACGTGCCTGCTGTTAGGGCGGTTGGCCCTCCCTCGTTGGTCATCTGCAGTACTTGGCGAAGGGCGTTGGCTAGATCCGCGATCATGTTCGATGAAGTCGCTGATGGAGCTGCTGTTGTTTCATGGTGTTGTGCATTGGCGGGAAAGACTCGCGTCCCTCTCCTCCATGGTGTTGTGCATTAGCGGAGGCGCGTGTGGAGCAGGTTGGTACGTGTGGCGCTCCGGTGGTGGTGTAGGTGGAGGAGAAAGGTGGCGTAATAGCCGGTGATCGGTAAACTACGAACTACTAACTAAGGCGGGTGTGATAACCCTATTTACGTGTGTGGTGAAGCTTGATAGCTCAGGTGTGATGACCCAGAAATGGAACTCGGAACTGTGGCGTGGTAGCCGGGATGTAAATACACAGGCGTGGTAGCCGTGCAGTGGTGAAGGCGTGATAGCTCTTGCAATATAGATGGGGCGTGGTAGCCCTTGGCGTGGTAGCCGTAGAAGAGACACAGAGAAGACACGAGGTAGAGGCAAAAAAAAAGTCGAAAAATCGAGTGATATTATTCGGGCACATAAAAACCCACAACACAAAACCCCGTTGTGGAAATCCATCCCACACATATACGAAACCCCCATGATTCTCCGATCCATCTTTTCGACGGATTCTTGTTTGCAATCTGTACGTCCAACAAGTCTTGCACAGCATACAAGGTTCCCCTTCGGGATACATCGGATGCACTTGTTATCCCAGAGACGTCTTGATTTTTATTTTATCCTCCGGCGGATGAGGAAAAATAAAGCTTAAGCTCACCACACTTCCACGTATTTTTATACACGTCGTGTGTCGATTTAACTCAATTGCATTTTTGCAATCCAGCGCGAGCTGGCGTGTCTTTCAGTTCCCGCGATAGCGATAGCGCGAGCTGTCCTTACCGGCGGTCTCCGTTACTACTCCCGCAGCGCAAGCTGCCGTGATATGACAGATGCGTGAGTATGTCGACCCGACCGGTGTCACAAGTCGAAAAGTGGGAACACAGGTGTTCCAAAGACATGCTGCATGGGCTACTACTGCTTTTTCCTGCTGCTGAATGCTTTGTGTATTACCTACCTGGTGTATTATACTACGGATAAAGAGGCACCCCCCCCCGCGCCGCGGTGAAGCGAATATTTTCTAACATAATAAGGAAAAAGTACCATAAGCAGGATGATCGTGTGATCGTGTTCTTCATACTTCATACTACGCCCATGTATTGCATCATATACATACATGCTAACACAACAACAGCAGTAGCAACGTGATACTCTTGAGTTTAACGTACACGAGCAACAGCAAGCACGTGAGACTCTTGAGTTGAACGTGCACGAGCAACAACAGAGTAACAGAGTAGTATCTCCGACCATTTCATACATTCTCCCTTCGAGTACTCGTACGTACAATACGCCACTTTGTGCAACAGGTATTATGGTATTATGGTACCAGGGTTGAGCTGGGGAACACACGCCAAATAAATATAACCACATCCCTGGTAAAGGTGCGCGTAGGTACGGAATGGAGACACGATAATTTTTTTCTCCTTATTATTGTTTTCCCTTCATTTTCTTTTTTCTGGGGTGTTTGTGAATGATCAACGTTTGCAGCTCATGCTACACATGACATTGTCCGATGGCAAACACAATAATTAAATAATAAATGAATGCGTTCCTGTGAGAGCTAATTTAAATAATAAATGGATGCGTTCCTGTGAGAGCGAGCTCCGCCGTCGGTAGGTTGTCGGAAGAGAATACAAATAACTCAACGACAAACCACGCCTTCCACGACCCACAAAGATGCACGTACGCACGCAGGCGCGCGCGCAACATGACCACGACCAAAACAAAGGAACTCGTTCTGTTTGCGACCGTCCTGGCTAGCTACCTAGACAGAAGGGTCCATTTAGCGACGACCGTACACAGTCAGTGCGACATTACCACTACAAGAACACGTTCTATTTGCGACAGCCATGCATGGCTAGTTAGCATACAGGTGGAGATCGTTACTCTTGCGACGACCCCAGGTAGATAATCCCATCGGAGAGCTCGCCCCTCGGGTGCGCCACCTAGCTAGCTACAGATACAACAGAGCTCGATATTTTTGCGACGCCCCTGTGCGACGCGTAAAACTATTTAGCCCCATCTATGTAGCCCTAGCTAGCTATTCGACACACGGGGCTTCGTTTCTTTTACGACAAAGGTAGCTATTGTGGACACTCCCTCTCTCTTCTCCATGGCCAAACTAACGCAGAAAGCTATCCCATCCCGTAGCCTAGTGAAAAACTACTAAGAAAATCAGTGAACACGCCCCCACGGTCTTTTCATTGGTGAAACTAGCTCAAAGGGAAACGGGATAGAGTCCCCACAGCCTTCTGATATATTCAAGTGCTCACAACCTTTTTATTGGTGAAAAAACTGGTGCAGGTATCCCTCCGCATCGTCTGGGAGGAGTTGCACCGACGTCTTGGCAACGTGACCTTTAACATCAACCAAGCAAGTATATAAAAAAAAGGATTACACGCGCCGCAGCCTTCCGTTTGATCAAAACTAGATATCCATCCGCATTGTTCGTGAGGAGTGGCACCGATGCCTTGGCATCGTGGTCTCCTGATTGGCCAAAAAACAGTAATAGAACAAAGCGACTACACGCCTGCAACCTGCTGATTAGTCATTCTAGTGCAGGTATCCGTCCGCGTCGTCCGTGAGGAGTTGCGCCGACGCCTTGGCATCGTGGAACAGCCCGTCCACCTCCTCCACGTCTCCCGCATTGATCTGAGAGCGCGCGCACACAAAACATGGAAACCCCAGACGAAAATAATCGTGGCGGAATGAATGGCGTCAATGCGGACAGAGCCGAAAGAATGTCTTGCGCAGAAACGGTGGCTTGCGGCGAGGCGGGGGGGGGGGGGGGGGGGGGTCAGTTTGTACATGGCCGTAGTCGTATGACCATAGACCCTTGCATCCCTACTATGCCGGGACGGGGCACGTCGGGTTTTCACCAACCAGGCAGACATTGCTTGCACCAAGCGCAAAACGTCGTGAGGTGTTCAGCGAGACGCATGAAGGGTGAAGTGCATCCTTCCCAAAACCGCTCGTAAGACGGACTTTGGCACCTTGTGCGTACTTTCTTGCTCATGGATGACGCGCCAATGCGCTACTTTGTTTTCTGGTGTGGCCACTCCGGAGAAAGCAATGGTATTACTATGTAACTGCCTCGTGGGTGCCTTACCACATTCACACTACGTGATGCGATCATTCCCCTCATGCAGAGTTAGGGTTCTCCACCCCGAATATGATCTATAACTCAATAACCATCATGGTTACCGCAAAAAAAAAAAAAACGGTACCCTGGTTGTCTAGCTCACGCAGTGACTGGCATGTTTTACAACGTGGTTGCCAACCAACCCCAACCCCAATATACATACCCTGGTACAACGTTTTACAGCATCGGTGCCCACCGAAGCCAGCTAATATATATATATATATATATATATCTGGTACACATTTCAAGGGGGGAAGGGGGGGCAACGACAGTAGTGCACCATGTGGGGCAAGACGCCAACTTTGGCGAATTTGATGTTGCCGTCATTATACGTGGGTGTAACGTAGCGGAAGCCTAGACGTGGGGTAGTACAAGTACGAAAGTTAGAGTCATCCCACAGTAGATGCACTCTTTGGGCCAAACGCTTCTCTGAGCGATGTGAGCGATGCGACCGGTTTACCTACTCAAGAGTGGAACTATCGGTTGGTATGCTAATCGTCTACCATAACATTGTGCTTCAGGATTAGTACATAGACAAGGCGGTCAGGTTGCGCGAACGAATGCCTTCGAAGTCATGTTTCGGGTAAGATATTGAGTTTTTCCTCATGTTAGGAGCTCAGAAAATTCTTAAAATCTGTTGCACCGCCATCACAGCGTGGGATGCCTCGTTGCCTTTTTCAGTCCCCCGTCACGATCACACTACAATGAATTGCATATACTGGGACCCAGTAGGATTCAGAGACAAAAAAAATAGTGTTATACCACCGTGTGCGGTTGTCGATGCAGCCGATTCACATGTTGAATATGCATGTGACTTTTTAGAAACTCTTACCAGAATTCCTCCGGACAGAGATTTTCTCTTGCTTCGTTCCTTCGTTTTTGTTCCTTCTCATTTACTTTGGTTTTCCTTGCTAGCCCCACTCGTACTTTTTATTTCTTTTTTTCCGCCTGTTCGAGTTTTGGTTCGATGTGTTTTATGAGTCGAAACAGAAAATATAACACAAAGATATCGTTCTGGTTACGTAGGGTAGAGGGTTCGTGGTTATAGGGTGTAATTTAGGGTATAACATATTGGGCCAGTTATTATACAGTCGGATCCGTCAGTCGAAAAAGGACCTTTCTCGACTGGAGACCAAATCGGGTTTCTTACACAGTCGAAAAAGAGCTTTGCCGCCTCAAACGTTTTCGACTAAGCGATCCGGTTTGCACATCCAGTCCAAAAAAGTCCTCGATTCAGTTAAATAGCTCAGTCGGAAAAGTTGGTGAACGCGTCGCACATCGGTCATCCCACCACAAAAACGCACGCACGATCGCACACCCATACCAGGTGCCACACAGCAATATCCTACAACAATGCCGACACTGGCCACTGCTGCTGCGTCTCGCCGCAAGTCAGCGTGACACATTCCTAGTCCCGGCCGCCTGCAGCGTGTATCATACGATGGCAAATGGCAGCAGAACGCGGTGTTGATGACATTTTCCAAGCAACAGCTACACTTGCTATAGCTTTCGGGGTTCTCGGCTGAGTGCAACGCCACCAGCAACGTAGCTTTGGAGACTTCGGGCCAAGTCCAAGTCCAACGCCACCAATCCGCTTGGACGAGGGCTCGTCGGGCGATGCTCGCGAGAACGCACGAAGCACAGAGCTTCCAACAGACATTCGACTGCCATACAGCAGTACTCCCTCACACCAACCGCTTCCAAAAATGGCACAAAGCCATAGACATGACTGACGACAAGAAGGAGGCCCGACAGAATAAAAAAACAGTCGGAAAAGGCCCCTTTCGACTCTCGAATCCGACTGTAATAAGAATTACTGGTTATTATAGGTTTTTTAATCGAAACAGCCCTAATTATAACGATTGAACCACACAATGACCAATTTCCAAAAATCCCCTTCTTATACTTGCTATGCAAGTGTCGTGGGATAAAAATAAACACGTCGGCGTGGACAGCAGCCGCTCATCAACATTGCAGACACTACCAGAAGACTCCTTGGAGGATCCGCTGAAATCACTGAAAAATCAAAAGCAATTATCATCCCGCATTCCCTCGTAGTCCAATGGTTAGGATATATGACTCTCACTCATGAGACCCGGGTTCAATTCCCGGCGAGGGAGGATGTTTTTTTTCGTGTGTACCAGGTACGACTTTTAATGATTTTCGAACATACTATCATAATAGACATTAGGAATGGGTAGGGTGGACCGTAACTGGACCAAGTCCGGCGGAAGGCCATCTCCCATGGCCAGGGGTTTTGTTAGTGGGTGAGCTTGCGCAAGTCCCACACTTCCCGGAAAGATGACATTCCGGGTGGCTATCTCCACCGAAACTGACCCTCAGGGGACAGGTCGGGTCGACATACACACGCACCCGTATACAACGGCAGCTTGCGCTGCCGGGGTTGTAACGAAGACCACTGATAGGGACAGCTTACGCTATACCTACAATGGGACTCGAAGGGTGCGCCAGCTAGCGTTGGGCTGCAAAAGCAACTGAGTTAAATCGACACACGAAGCGTATGAAAATACGCGGAAGTGTAGTGAGCTAAAGCTTTATTTTTCCCCATCCGCCGGAAGATGAAAAAAAAAAAAAAAAAAAAAAAAAAAAATAGGAACCACCATAATTGTTACTTCGAGTACTTTTTTTTTTCAAGTTTTCGTTTTGTTCTTTGCATGTTTTTCCGTACAAATCACGAGTTGACGTGTCATCCCCACCAAGTCTCAACCCTCACCCTGACCCCAAAACCCTAAAAGCGACCGAGTAGGGTGTCAGCCCAATATTTAGATTTTCCATACCTGGAATGTAATAAACAGCATTTCATTTTCCAAACATTGAAAAAATACACTTCAGCTGTGAGTTCGACCAAAAAGGATTTTGATCAAAACTCAGCTTTGCAAGCTGCGTGTGATACTTCGATCGCGCGTACATGAAGAACGTATGGGAATTCATCCAACAACAACAAAAATGGTACGAGCACGACCCGAGCGCGGCTTCGCCACGCAAAAGTAGGAGAATACACACGCCCCGAAAAAAGGTGTGTACCAACTTAAAAATCGAAATGTCTTTCCATACCACGTTTTAAGGGATCTATTTGCTATTTGGTGTCTCAGGCAACACTGCAAAGACCAATACTTACTGGTACTCGTACATACACTGCAGCAGTACGTGCTTCTGGCACGTGTACTTGACAGAGTATTCAAGAATATCAAATCAAAACGTCTTTCCATACCATGTTTTAACAGGTCTATTTGCTATTTGGTGTCTCAGGCGACACTGCAAAGACCAATATTTACTGGTACTCGTATACCAGGTATATACTATAGCAGTACGTTCTTCTGGTACGTGATATTTAACAGAGTATTCAATAGTAGTACGAGTCAGGATCTCATTGAGTGTCCGATGGGGTCGAGGGCAAGATGTCGGGAACTGCATTCACCCTGCGTTCCCTCGTAGTCCAATGGTTAGGATATATGACTCTCACTCATGAGACCCGGGTTCAATTCCCGGCGAGGGAGTACACAAGTTTATTTTTTAGTTTTCGTTCATCTCAATCAAGTCTCATAATAACTTACAGGATGCTACTGCATTACTGTACGCAAAATTTGATATGCCCTATAAATGGAATACTACTGCACGCAAATATATTTGGTTGTTCCCTCTCGAATCCCAAGGACACAGCGTGGGCGTCATATCGTAGGCATCATATTTACGAACTTCTTCGTGCCCTGCACACGTACAATAACTATGTGTTTATGATTGTCACATGTTTTGAGACCCGGGGTTACACCTCAGCTGGATAACATGCCAATAAAATAAAGTGTACCAGGTACAGCAGTGCAGCAGGAGTGGTCCTCGAACAAGGCCGTGGTGTGCGAGGCTCCTACTACGGCCTTATTGGAGGCAACCACCATATTCGCTAATGGGGCCGTTACCGCCGTGTTGGGGTTTTAGCCTATCTCAGTAAAGCGGTAACCGCCCGATTGAGGAAAGTTCGGGGTGTAAGCGCAGTGTACAGTATAGTGCAGCACAGCAGTACAGTACCGGACCAAGTAGGTGTCAACCTAGCACAGCGCCGCACAATGGAGGGATAATGTGAGTGATCATTGAGGAAAGTTCGGGGTGTAAGCGCAGTGTACAGTATAGTGCAGCACAGCAGTACAGTACCGTACCAGGTAGGTATCAACCTAGCACAGCGCCGCACAATGGAGGGATAATGTGAGTGATCACGAACGTATCTACTTCGTACAGAAACATGCACCGTCATGGGCAGCGAACGCAGGGGCGTGTGATTGAACACCTGCCGGAAAGCATGCACCGTCATGGGCAGCGAACGCAGGGGCGTGTGATTGAACACCTGCCGGGAAGCATACCCGTATACTACACAAGATAACACACCCACAGAAGATGCCACCCCCCCCACAGAACACAACACCCGGTGGTATTTATATTAGTCTCAAAACGAAGGGGCGAATCATCACCCGGGGTACATACGATAACAACCCCTGATGTTACGCCGCATGTGTTCAAGGGGCCCCTGCTACTATCACTCGGGTGGTACTGTATTATGTCGTGTGATCACACACAACACACCCCTTCGGGAACCACCCCGTATCGAGAGCTCCAAAAGCATGAACGTGGAGGGAGGACATAATCCCGCCGCAGGTACCTCCGCTCCTTCGACAGCTGCTTCGGCTACTTCGACCGCAGCAGTGCGGCCGCAGGCATTTTAACAGTGCTATCACACACCCGTAATACCACAACCCTGCAGGTGTGCGGCAGCAGTAATTATTTACAGGCAGTGTTATCACACACCCTCACTACCACACCCCCTGCAAGTGTGCGGCAGTGCTATGACACCCCCTTCAAGGCCGCTGCGACCTGCACATTATAAAGATACCACCCCCCCCACAGAATGCAACACCCGGTGATATTTTTTTTAACTCCAAAATGTTATCACCGGGGTGTTTTGGGTTGTGTCGAACCAGGTATACGGTAGCGCATCACAGCAGAGTCGACAGGATATATGAGACCTGTCCACATCACCGTAGATGGCCCCTTTTAAGCGACCATAGTTCGCCGGGCAGCAGGGTCCTTTATATCCCGAAATCGCCAACAAATATGACCCCTCTGCAAACACATAACTCGATATTCTGGCAATGCCTGTGGTGTGTTTCGGGTGCAATGGCCATTGGGGTTCCTTATTGAGTATTGCGTCCACTACACAGAACGACGTCCCTTAAAGTGACAAAAAAGGCGAGAACAAATTGGAGGTCCCTTATCACACTGTGGAGCATTTCTTAGTTGCAGATTCTCTTGAAAGGGTACCCCTGCTTCTATTGAAAACATATGCTTTCTTCTGCTGTATTGATATGACACTCAGCATAGCCTATATATGCTGTAAACGCGTGTACTGCTTGTACGAAATACGAGAGCCAAGATGAGCGCGTTCCTGTACCTATGCAGTATGTGGGGGCCCCAACTGCCTCCAACAAGGCAATAGACCGCCCTATTAAGGGGCCAACCTTGCATAAGGCGTTCACCTCCTTACTGCGGATTCAGTTGTGCCAAGTAATTGTTACCGCCTTAATAGTACGGACTCATTCGGCGACCAATACAGGATACCGAGCATACAACGTCAGTATAAAAAAACTCGGAGAAAATCCACGAGTAGTGGGGTGGGGAATCCGTGTCACGTTTACTACAAGACGGGGAAAGCCGATAATACAAGAGAACGGCAGTCGCAAAAAAAAACGCGGAAGTCCAGTGCAATACAACCGCCACCACCATCATCCAGGGTTCCCTCGTAGTCCAATGGTTAGGATATATGACTCTCACTCATGAGACCCGGGTTCAATTCCCGGCGAGGGAGCAAGCCTTACTTTTTTGGCCTCTCGTCGTACTTTACTCTCTAAAACACGTTGTTCAATTATTTTACCCGAAACACTATTAATAGGGACCGATGATAATCGGCTAAAAAAACGAGAGGGGCGGCAACACCCATGACAACGTTATTTTTTCCATGTTGCGAGGGATACGATAAATACTAACAAGGCGGTACAGTGCGATGGAATTTTGGCCGCCCTGTATCGAGAGGCCGCCCTGTCCGTACAGGAGGCCCAGATGTATTCAGAGTTACAGTCGTGCCAACGTCACAGTCGTGCCAACCGATTTCGACCGCCCTATATCGAGTGGCCGCCTTATTCTAACCGTCATATATAGCCCCCCCAATTGTAGCCGATGAACTGTTGGGTCTACGCTCTACGCTCTACGGGTACCCGGGCATCTAGTTACCTGGGTATCTGGTTACGCGTGTGCCTGGGTATTGGGGTACCCGGGTATATAGTTACCCCGGTATCTGGGCGTCCGGGTATCCGAGTCTGATTGCGGACCGTATTGACTATTTGGTCAGAACACCTTACAGGCACTATGTACACGAGTAACATATCCGTATCGAAAGCGAGTTGAACAGAGTTTTGTGGAGAGTAGGGGAGGGCTATTTGCCGGGTACCTCAATACCCAGGTCTAAGGTACCGATACCGAAGCTCACGGATACCCGGGTGTATGTTGCGAACCGTAGTAAAACGATTAAAGGCGAGGCGGCGAGGCTGTTTACAAGCATTATATTTGGGTATGTTGTAGAGTATCGGTATCGAAACCGAACTGAAGATAGTACGTAAACATGTAAACATCCAAAAGTGTTGATAACGGGGGAGGGTTATTTGCCGGGTGCCCTTGCCGAGTACCCGGGCACCCGAGTACCCGCCACTCTACCCCGCCAAATCCGTCCGGGTACTCGGGCTTTTGGCGGATAGAGTAGTTAGCTCTACACCTCTCGGCAACATTACGACGTGTGTCTTCCGCGCACATATTTTATTTACATGACGCCTGGTGATTTTTTACCGAACTACAAAATTACACTACACATCCATGAACCACAACTAAAAGTCATCGGGTCATGTTGTACTTCGTTCACAAGAACAGCATCAGGCGTAGACGGACATTCGAATCGACTGACGGATTTTTGATCACCCTCCATGTCATCCTGCGTTTCCCTCGTAGTCCAATGGTTAGGATATATGACTTTCACTCATGAGACCCGGGTTCAATTCCCGGCGAGGGAGTACACAATTTTTTTGTTTGTTGCATGTTCCGGTAAAAAATACAACGTGCACATTATCGCTAAAAAAATGACTTTTAAATGTATCATTCAACTTGAAAAGCTGAGAATTCACGAGTATCGACTGCACCATTCGTTTTTTTGTTTGTTGACATAACACAAACCGTAGATGTAAACGAGGACCAAGGGAAGGTTCACAACACATCCAACAGATCAAGTGCACTTCCATGCTCTGGACTGTTCGGTGTATCACACACCGATGATTAATGCTATTAATATCTGCACGATCTACAGGGCGTTTGCTGGGTGGGATGTGTATGACACGGGTCACATGCATGCAGGGTGGGATCTGTACGTATTATGCGCGGCTCTTCCAAAACATCTCATAACACAAAAAAAGAGGATCTGCGCATCACAGATAATCTTACTCGCGATCTGTCCAATGTGTGACACGTTTTGTGTGACTACGTTTAACACCCAAAATCATCCTCATTCCCTCGTAGTCCAATGGTTAGGAAATATGACTCCCACTCATGAGACCCGGGTTCAATTCCCGGCGAGGGAGTTCACATTTTTTTAAAAGGTATTAAGTGTTCCGGTAAAACAGGTCGCGTACATCATCGGGAGTTAATTTTAGGCGACTTTGACACGTACCACGCAACTCGAAAAGCTGAGCATATAATTACATGTACAAAATTGCAGCTGCTGCTCGGGGAAGGCCCCTCAGCTTTCCTTAGACGTATTTTTGGGCCTTTGCCGTGCTAGCTTGCGATGAGGATCACCCCTCGGCCCGGAACTCCCTCATATTGCTCCCCGACCCCGACTATATCGGAGGAGGCCTCGGACGTGCTTGCACCGTGCCCGGGCTGCCGGGTGGCAGGGTGTGCGGTACTCGTTTTATGCACAAATATTTCAAATACGTCAGCTAAGAGTTCAACCAGTTGAGCAGGTTCGATACTGAGTTCCAACAGTTGAATTGAGCGGTCTAGATTCAACGTTGCGAGCTGCGTGATTCATGAGTCTCGTGGCCAAGACCTACATAGGAGTACTCGCATACCGGGGAGAAGAAAGGAGGCCCACGTACATATAGTTGGACTACTAAAAATGATGATACAGCAGCAGTACGTTCAAGGTACCAGGTGGTGTGGCGATTATTACTGCCGCTGTTGTACATACTACCCGCCGTTAGTCAAATGTACCTGGCAGATGATACGATCATCATGGGTTTCATGTCCTCCCGACCGTTCCATTGCTTTCTCCCTTCAATACATACAAACCCCCTCCACGCTCGCTCCACCTCATACTTGCAATACTATGAACTGATGTAATACCACACCGTACCCCTTGGCAGTAATTTGTCGCTTCTACGGTCCCTCTCCGCTTCGTTTCCTACCTGTCTTACGGGCATGCGCGGAGCCGCAGGCGGGCGTCAGCCCGCCGTAGCGAAGCCCCCCTGGTAGCGACTACTAAATCGGTCGAACTCACAGCCGATCAATTTGTAGTACTTTAAAACATGCGTAGTCGAACGCGATGCAAGCAATAGTAGCAATGAATAATATAATTTGTTCCAAAACAAACTCCACCGTTTCCCGGTCTAATACCCTACCGGAAATTCCAGCGGTCAGGCGTGACACGGGGCTTCGGGCTCGCGGAGCTGGAAGCGCTCTTAATTATTGGCGCCGTCGACAGAGGACCAAGTGAAGGTTAACACATTGGACATATCAGATCGCCTGCTCATGATCTAAATATTTTATCCCTGGGTAATATGATCTGCACGATCTAGATGACGTTCGCCAGATGTGATCTGTACGGCACCACTCTTGCGCACAAGTTTGCCACGTAGGACATGTATGCTACGGGGTCAGGCTCTTGCACAACATCTAGCAACGAAAAATGCATTATTAAATTATTTAGATCATCTAGATCATGACCTGTCCGTCGTTTTTCTGACAATGCTCAACTCCGGATTCCATCCTCCATTCCCTCGTAGTCCAATGGTTAGGATATATGACTCTCACTCATGAGACCCGGGTTCAATTCCCGGCGAGGGAGTACACGACTTTTGGCTTTTTTTTTCCCGGCAAACTATTGACAAGTGACCTGCACCATGGCGCTTTTTTTTTTATGAAATAAGCTGGCTTTTGCTAGAATAACGCAGCTTCGACGGGTACATATCGAGTCTTCAATAGGTTGATTTCTTCGCTGCCGTATTTTTAATAACAACCTTAAATATATCAATAGCTGTCGTCAGGGACTCGCATAGAGGGATATATGTTAATGTCGTCAACTCGCCAGCGTTGGTGGTTAATGGGCGGTTGTTGCCGTGTGTTGTTGTCTCGTGGACTGCGATGTACTCGGCGATCACAAGACAGGTGACAGTATATGCGTTCTGGTACTACTATAATACGTACTTAGCCACGTACGTATACACTGCTTTGTTTAATACGAGTGCAATACACTGCTTGTACTGCTGTACTGGGAAGGAAAAATAATGCAGCAAAGACGCCAGCAGCTTTCGGGGTGGTCAGTCACACGTTTGGGATCTCCCATACTAAACCGAGTATAGTGCGTCAGGATCGTCGTCCGTCATGCACTGCGTCTAGACGATTGCCCGTCACAGGCTAGAATTGGCGTTCAATGCGGCCGTCCGTCATAGGCCAAAATAGCCGTCTCGTGGCATACCAGGTATGTGCTAGACAAACTTGCTTCTGAAAGGGTGAACACGAAAAAAAAAACAGATGACGAGTAAAATAAGAGCCACCACCAGTCCAGCTACAGCCACGTCTCTGATAGTATTTCCACTGGCACCGTTGTATCTAGTACTCTCCCAATAGTGATCGTCACTGCCACTGCCATTGCCTAGTAGACGAATGCGACCACGTGACGAAAGCATCTCCTATCTGTAGTCTGCCCTAACCATCTGGTCTCGTGTCCGCTGTCCTATGTCGTACATCTTCATTGCGAAAGTCAAGCAACAGAATCGGCGGCGGCAGCACGGCAGCGCAGCCGCGGTAGCAACAACAGCAACAGCAACAGCGGCGGCGGCGGCGGCCGCAGTGGTGGCTCAGAAAGGAAATGCCAAAGCAGAAGCAGCAGCGGCAGCAGCAGCCGGTTCTAGGGTACCTCTGAGGAGAAAAAAAACACCATCACCACTATAATATCACCACATGGACTTATCTCTGAGGAGACAAAAAACACCATCACCGCTAAAATATCACCACATGGACTTCGCGACTAGCCCCACAGTAGAACCCTCTCTTTTTCTTCGGCCTACGCTCCGTGCTCGTGGATGGGCGGCTAAGGGCGGCTATTGTACTGCTTGCTTGAAAAGGGGCTGCTCGATATAACACCAGGGACATGAAGCCGCATTTGGTTTTAGGATAAAACCACACGATGATTTTGGGAACACCCGATTACGGCGTCGGCCTCACCCGATTTTGAAAGACACCCCATTTTTTGGCCGTCAAAAATGTTTGGCGGTCAAGATTAGAAAGTCGCACTCGCTCGAAAAAGTTAATATACCATTAACACGAACAGTCGACCTAAAGAGGACCAAGTGAAAGTCCCCACACCTCACAGATCAGTTCCCCATTTGATGATCTAGATCATCCGCGGCAAACAGGTTCCTGATTAGATGATCTGCACGATCTAAATCACGTTTGCGGAGTGGAATCTGTGTAACACGGCTTTTGCGCAACATCTTGTAACGACAACACACAGTTGTAGGCACGCTGGAAGCCTCAATTCAGCAGACATATATACTGCCGTCAACAGCAATCAGTATACTGGGTTGCACCAGTATACTGGATACTGGCCCTCCCAAACCGATTTTGATGGGGCTTCATAAAACAGTGTAAAATTCTTCTCGGGCGTGCGTAAGACCAAACCTACCCGTAAAATATACTGGCAAGCTCAATCAGTAGATAGCTACTGCCAGTACATTACCCAACCCTAAAAATACAGGATCTATCCAGGTTATACTAGGCTGCCTATATCGTAATCTGTCTATCAATAGTGGTCGTGTGTGGCAGGTTTTTCCGCCATGTTCAATGACCTCCGTCATCCTCCATTCCCTCGTAGTCCAATGGTTAGGATATATGACTCTCACTCATGAGACCCGGGTTCATTTCCCGGCGAGGGAATACGATTTTTTTATTTCCCGTGGATACCTTGGAGTTTAGTGTTGGACGTAGTATAGTGCTGAATTAATACACGTACCAAACAACAGTCAAACAACAAATAACAGCAGGACCATACCACCTACATTTTTCGCAGCAAGCAGACTATTTCGAAGTATTTATCAAAATGATCTGCACGATCTGTAGATCAATTTTGCCGTTTGGGATATGTATACACCACTCTTGCGTATTATGCTTGATGGAAGGGATTAGAGCGATACAGCTCTTGTACAACATGTCGCAACGTCAAACAAATTATCCAGATCATCTAGATCATGATCTGTCCGTTGTTTTTCCGACCATGCTCAACGTTTATCATCATCTTCCATTCCCTCGTAGTCCAATGGTTAGGATATATTACTCTCACTCATGAGACCCAGGTTCAATTCCCGGCGAGGGAGTACACATTTTTTTTTTTTCTCCTCGTGGTTACATCGTCATTTAGTGTTGGATTTGTGGTCGTGCGTCGTAGTTTAGAGCTGGATCAATGTACGTACCAACAATAGCCAAATAACAGCAGTACCATCTCACCACCTACAATTTTCGGGGTCGAAAAAATCTGTACGATCTGTTGATCAATTTTGCCGTTTGGGATATATATACACCACTCTTGCTTAGTATGCTTGAAAGGGATTCGAACGATACAGCTCTTGCACAACATATCACAACGTCAAACACATTATCCAGATCATCTAGATCATGATCTGTCCGTTGTTTTTCCGACAATGCTCAACGTTTAACATCATCTTCCATTCCCTCGTAGTCCAATGGTTAGGATATATGACTTTCACTCATGAGACCCGGGTTCAATTCCCGGCGAGGGAGTACACATTTTTTTTCGTCTCCTCTGTATGCATTATGTCAGATTCGTAAGCTCGTGCCTTGCACCAAAAGTAGTATCGAACGCATGTGTATCATATAAATCAGGCACTGCTGTTTATTTTTTTTAGATACCCAGTGGATAACTATAGTATTAGCATTAACTAGTCATAAGTAGCGCCATGCTCGTTATCCAAGTCTTCAGTGGTTTGTGGCCATCATTTACACCTTCCAGCTCTGTTTATTTGTTTCGAATACTACGTAAATTATTACTTCGTATTAACAACGGGCGCCAGCTTTTTTTTTTTTTTTCAGTTTCAAGTGTTTTTCAGGTCATCCCTTTTACTTCTCAGCTCATCTCGCATAGCAGCGCGTTCGACCCAACCGTTAACCTGAAATATAATGACTTTACTTTTGATATGAATACAATTCCCCAGTTTCGCAGTTTGCGACCACATAGCTTTTTCTTGGTCATAAATTCAGCTTCTCGTGGTCCCGTGTCAGCACGATACCCTGTAGGGAGGGGCCTATTTGGTGCGGTAACAATTGCGTGCTACGACCTCATCTTACCTACAGTGTACCACGCTATCCCGGGATCGTAAGGGGTCCCACCTTAGTGCGGGCTTTCAGTTTTGTTCTTGTTTTATGTTCCAGTTTAACCTTTCAGTTTTCGAGTATTCACTGTCTTGGCCTTGTTCTATAGCAAGCATTCCTCGGCACTCTCCGTTCGTAGAAAAGGGCAATGTCCAATCATTGGGACAATTACAACATGTAATTTTTGGCATTTAATATTTGTAATTTAGTGGTGGGTTACCAGCGCACCCCCCGCGCGCTCACCTTCGTCCTGCCGCTTGTCACCGCCAGTATGCGCCCGGGTGTCAGCATTTGCACCGCATAACTAAGGTGTGCATCACGAAAAAAATATATGAAAACGATTAACGAAAAACGGGAGCAAACAAAAACGATGGTGGATGAGATGTGGATGCGTACGTACACGGAGGGGATGAGAGGTAGGTCAACACACGCATGTCGGCAGGATATCGGCACGTCGAAAAGCGGACCTAAGGGTTGGGCGCGAGAAGTGGGGTCAACGCTAGCTTCTCTGTGCCTTTCTCGTTTCGGGCGATTCTGTCCCTGTTTGACGCTGAGGGTCTCTCGTTCCTCCTCCCATTCCATTTTTTACATATATATTTCACACATATACGTTCCAGCTTCTGGACAAGCCGTGGTCACAGGGCGTCGTCCATTCTCCCCCGCTGTCCCCGCCTTCTATTTTTATCGCGCATAGGGTTCAGCAATCCCACTGCTCGCCGATATTTCGACGAGTGTTGCTAACTCACGCTCCCGCGCTTTCCGCAAGGGCACAAGAAAAAGTTCCCACGATTTTATACGCGTACGCACTCGGGGGGACTCGAACTCATGACACTGAACTATACCAGGCTCGATGACAACCTGATACGCCGCCGGGGCGACCGGCCTTTATATGCCCGCCCCCCGCCCCCTCTATATCCTCTGCTCCCTCTATCCCACCTTATCCTCGCCTCTCAATCCCTCATATTCTCCCTCCTGAACCCCGCTCCCCACTACCCCATACCCTCCCTCCTTTGCTCCTGCCGCCCATTACCTTATATTTTCCTCCCTCCTTATTCCCGTTCCCAAATACCCCATACCCTCCCTCCCATTCCACCCTTTCTCTCACCGAAGGGACGTCTTGGCCCCGATATTCCCAAGCGCGGACAGCGCTTCCGCCTCCACCTCGATCGACTCCGCCTCGGCTCGGATAGAAACGATCTGACAAGAAAACAAAAAACACATCAACCCTGTTGATGCGTGTCTTCTTTCTTTTTCTCCGTACCAACACGCACAAAACAAGCAGTACCACTGGCATGTGGGCATGTTGCATAACACACACGCACACAGCAGTACGGTACGGCACACACGCAGCACACAGCAACATTGACACGAGGAGGGCCGACCGAAAGCGCGTGGACGCTACCAGCAAAGACAGCGAGAAAGCGAACGAGGAGAAGCGTGATAACCAAAAACAAACGTCCGTACGGTAACAGCAACAGCAACTGCAACAACGACAACAACGACAACAACAACAACAACAACAACAACAACAACAACAGCAACAACAACAACAACAACAACAGCAACAACATCGACAACAACCATTCCCATAACTTTCCACCACCTTCACCACCCTCACCGCCAACGCCACCACCTTCATCATGACCACCGCTAACCCACCTGCTCCATCTCGGGTGTGCTGTACGGCATGGTTCGGATGATGAGCATGCGGTCCAACAAGTCAACCGGCACACCGTGGGGCGCCAATACGTCGGTACCACGGATAGTGCACACGCCGCGGTTGGTGGCGAATATCACGATCGGGCTCAGGCTCGACTCCAGCGCTCTGAAACGCGGATCGAAATGGTGACAAAGCGAGAGAAAAAAACAAAAAACAACGTCGGATAACAATTTGATAAAAAGCAAATAATCATGTCACACAAGTACAATAGCTCATATCTAGGCCAACGTCTATATTCCATACATAAATCATCTACTGTATATATAAAAATATAGAGACTCTGGTCCATTCAGTCTATCAACAATGTATCCAGTGCAATATGCGGTTGGTGGCGGACGTCACGTTTGGGCTCGGGTTCGATCGACTCCAGCGCCCTGCACTCCAAAAAATGCAAAAAACAACCAATTGGAATAAAGCTTAGTCCTTGTGCTACTTACTGCAAAAAACTGTTTGCCACTGCAAAAAAATCGCAGGCAAAACCCGATGCAACTGTTGCAGTTCTCAAAGGGGCACGGAAACTGAAGCCGGAACGAAGCTTGCACAAAACTTGATCCTTAAAAAAATATATATATATATATATATATACCAGGTATCAGGATAGGAACGACCAAAAAATGTACGAATTGGTGGCACATAGTATCTCACGATCGGGTTCACCCTAGACGTCTAGCGTCCTGTAACACGAATCATGGGTCGAAAAAAAAGAGAAGATGGAAATAGTCAACTGTGATCAACAAAAAACAAACAACATATACACCAGGTGGTATACGAATACAACCGCTTTGCAACTCAGCGCGTGTCTGACCTATTGACGTAGGTGAAGCACTCAACGCCGACAAAGTATCGGTTACTACAGCTATAATACAAATATCGTTACATCATCTGTTAGTAAGTATTTCTCCCAATGAACCAACTAACCAACCAACCAACCAACCAACCAACCAACCAATCAACCAACCAACCTTGTCTTCACCCCGGCCCACAAACCAACTAACCAACCAACCCCGTCTCCACCCCGGCCCACCATATACCCTGACTGCGTCTGACCTGTTGAGGTACGTGAAGCACTCGATGTCGAGCATGTGCACCTCGTCCACAAAAAGCACTCCCGGGACCAGCTCCGCCACGCCTTGGTCGATGTAGCGGTTCACCACCTTCTCCAACGTCAGGGTTATCGTTTGCGTGAGCACGAGCGTTAGATAGCATCAGGGTCAGACGTGGACGTCACCTTTCGCGCGAACGCTAGCCACGCGCTACTCCTATGGCACAGTACAGTAGGGGTCCTCCAGCAAGGCGGTGATGTGCGAGAGTAATACGACCGCCTTATAGAGGGAAGCCGCCTTATTCATTCCACGGTATGAGTGCAATTCCCCGGTCGCGCCAAGCGATTTCGACCGCATTATATCGGGATGCCGCCTTATATAGGGATACCGCCTTATTGGGGACCCCTACTGTACCTGTTTTCGGCCGAAGTAGCTTTTGCTGCAGGTAATCCTCAACGAAGAAACTTCCTCGTATGATTTCAGTACGTTTGGCGTTTTACATTAGTACCAGGTATTCGTTACTGTTTACACGTAGGCCATGGGGTTACGATGTTTGCTATGTACCAAGTTTTGGTTGGGTAGCCAACCTTGGTGGGGTAGGAACTGGGTAGCAAAACGAAAGCATACCATTAGCAGTACTGAAACTGTCGAAAGTGACAATCCAAAGCCAACCCAACCCATGAAAAATCAGCGAAATATCGGTCAAGACATGCTTTTTCCTACCGTTCTTTTACTTTCCAACCTTTTTTTTTTGGTGGGTTGGTTGGCCTTGGGCTTACGACATTTGTCGGTTGCAACTATATACTATTTTTATGTTATTTGTTTCCAACCCAACAGAGGGTAGATAGAAATCGCAAACACCCTACTTCACAAAAATATTTGAAATAAGTCAGCTGTTGTGAGTTCGATCATTTTAAGGGTCGAATTTTCATCGGGTAGCGCCTGCATTTTTCTCAAAAGGCAACTTTTGGGTGCGGTATACATCTCCCCGATGCTGGGAAACCTGGGGAAAATTAAGCACCCTCTCGACTGTACCACGATTCTGGTACCCACGGTGTTGATCTCCGTTCTATGCCTCTTCGGAATGTTTGTTTCACGGTCTAGATCATGGCGATGGGCTATGGTGAGATGAACAACAATCAAATGGGCCAAGGATGCGGGAGGAGGGGGTATCCCCATTTTCACTACCAGATTTGAGCCGCTCGCGCGCGCGACATTGCACTTCACGGATAAGAAATATTTTAGGCGATTATTTTATTTACGCAACGTAGCCTACCATTCCACTGCGGCTTCACGCCGGGAAATTCAAACGGGGCACGAAAACTTCAGGCCGCAAAAAGGAACAGCGGCGTCACTGGCGCGAGTGACCCCGAGCCATAGCACAACCAAATATCCCAAACGTGACCCTCCTATCGTAGCCTCTGTCAATGTAGATGGAAAAACAAAACCATACACTCATTCCGACCGCACCAGCGCCACGCGAGCTATCCTACAGCCGCAGGAGAGCGCATCACCCACCGTAATGATCTTTGGTATCATAACGAGGGAGCGAGACATACTTGCAGCATCGACTGCTCAGAAATGATACGTTCCTTCAGCGCCGTCTACAGCAAGAAAGCAGACGAGCTTGGGCTACGTTGTGGGTGGCGAGACCAGCTGTAGATCATCCAGAGCGCGGTAATCACCTTGTTGATCTCCGTTCTGAGCTTCTCTGTGATCTCCGTCTTCTTGGGCTTCATCAGCTGCCCCATCATGCTCAGCACGTCCTGGCCTCCTTGCGGCCGCGCGTTCGCAACGTCCAGGTCGTGCAAAGTCACGTCTTGCACAATCTGCCATCAGCGAGCACATAGCCCACCCCCAAAAGATAAACCCCTTTTTCAGGTATAAGTGCACCCACGTTTCGAGCACAAACTACTTGGAAATAGAGTTAAAGCAGAAGTTTTGCAGCAGTGCACCCACACTTCAGGCACAAACTGCTTGCAATCAGAGTTGGATTCGTAGCTATACAGTGGTGCAAGGGTTAATAATTATTTTGGGTTGGCAGCGGGAGGGCATCGGGGTTGGCAAACCACAAACAGTCATCGTAGGAGATAACTCGAGCGAATATTCTCTCCATAGCAAAATAAGGAAAGCTCCTGGGGGGTTAGGATGGAGGGGATGAAGGCGTGGCGTGTTTCATTACCTCTTTCTTCTTGTGGACCTCCCCCTTCGGCAGAGGTACGTACTCTTCTGCCTCCAGGTCGAACTCCTGGAATGCGCGAAAATCGCGTTGTCGATGTTGAAGTTTGCCGTCGTTGTCGATGTTGTTGGCGTTTCGTCAGAGAGATGTGACCAGGTAGAGACGGTGCGAGGGTAGGGGTAGAGGGGACACGCAATGGCAGGTAGATTAAGATATTGACGGAGCGAAAGGGTGACAACCAGGCGAATAACCAGACAGACAGACAGGCAGACAAACATACAGACAGCCGTCAGACCACGACAAAGCCTCCCAACACAACAAAGGCGTGCGTAACTCCCCCCCCTCCGGCCACTCTCCGCCCCGGTTCCCTCTCAACCGAACACCGCCAACAAGAACGAAGCTCCCGCATTCCCCGCTCTCCACTCCCCACCCATTCTCCATCCCCGCTTACCGTTGCGTAAGCGTCTGATCGTCCCACCCTCTTGACCGCCCCGCTGTTGGCCTCAATGTACACCACATCCCCTACAGCTACCCCTTCCTTCTGAAGCGCCTCGTAGATGCTCGGGTCCAACCTTCGTCGCGAAAAAAAAAAATGGACGGGGGTGAACCCGGAGGACGTGTTAGGGAAGAGGGGAGGTGAGAGGGGTGCGGGGGGGGAAGGCGGTGATGGCGAGGTGTGGCAGGGGCGGTGAAGGGATCAGAGGAGAGTCAGATGAGGTACGTGTTCCCCGACCACCGCTCTTCCGTGAGCGCGCGACCCCCTCAAAACCCCCCGGCAAAACCGTGCAGCGGACTACAAAATAACCACAACACTACCCGCTCCCTCCCCTTTCACCACCACCCCAGTCGCACACGCTTCTTGGCCAAAAGATAACGAAACCGTAACGAAACATATCGGGTTGCGGGCGGGGCGGTTTCCTTTAGTTGTACTATGTTTCATTGCTTGCTTGACTGGCTCGCTTACCGCAGCTGCTTCCCGCCTCTGGTGGTCTTGAGGCCGATGACGACGTGCGAGACCGTTCTTCCGTAACCCCCAAGGGGATTCTCCGTTTCTTCAGGCGTTAGCTCCGTCACCTCGCCCTCGTACACCTGGATTGCGTTTTGGTTTGGTATTGGTGTTAGTTTCGGTTTTGGTTTTGAACACCGACGCAAAATGCCCAGAACAATACCAGCGACAACGCATACGCAAACATATCTTCGACGACACAAGCGATAAAACCAAAGTTGGCGTTTTGGTTTCGGTTTTGGAGACCGATACAAAAAACCGACGGCAGCACCAGCGACACCGACAGCACGAACTACACGTCACAAACAACACAAACAGCTCAAAACAGCATAAACATGAGCAACACCATCATCACCAACAAACCCAACCACAACACCACTACTAACACGCCCAACAACTACTGCAACATCACCAACGTCAACATCCCCGACACCGACACCGGCATCATCACTACCATCACCACAGTCATTGATGCCACCACCACGACCGGCACCAATAACACGAACATCAACAACAACACCATCCCCACCAACAACGCTAGCACAACCACAGTCACCAACACAACCACACCAATAACAAAACCACGAACACAACAACAAAAACAAAACGACCAACAACACCCGCACCAACACCAACACCGCTACCAACACCAACACTACTACCAACACCATCACTAACATCACTACTGTAACCAACACCAACACCAACACCACCAAGCATATCACAAACAACAACGGCAACACCAGCAACCCGCGGCGGGACCATGCTTTCGAGCGCACGAGCCTCTCAATTTCCTTGCCCCGACCTCTTTGTTCTCCTTGATGCGCAGACCGATGGCCCTCCGGAAGTGCTCCATCAAGATCTCCGTCTTCTTCACCTCCGATGAGTACACTTCCGACCCAACCATGGGACAGAACGGCACCTGCGATCAGACCGGCAACAGTAGCAGCAACAGCAACAAAAGAAGCAGCAGCAAAAGGAGTAGCAACAGCAGCAGCGACAGCAGAGGGGGTGCGGTCATCAGCAGCAGCAATAGCAGCACAAAGCGAGCAGCAGCAGAGTAGAATCAACATCCGCAGCAGCAGAAGAGCAACAGCAACACTAGCAGTAGCAGCAACATCCGCAGCAGCAGCAGTAGCAGCAGCAACATCACATACACTAACATAAGCAACAGCAACACCATCTGACTCACGATCACGCGACCCCCCCTCCTCCCCCCTCCTCTGTCCCCCTCCTCCATCCTTCCCCTACCCCCCGCTCCCCTCCTCTTCCCCACCCCCCCTCTCCCACCGCCCCCGCCGCCCCCTCTACCCCCTTAAAATATATATATATATACATACCAAGGGGGCTTCGCCGCGGCGGGCTATCGCCCGCCTGCGGCTCCGCGCATGCCCGTAATGGCAGAACTAGGTACGATGTTAGAAAAGCGGAGGTAGCACAATACGAGCGATTGTGATGCCAAGGGGTGTAACTTACAGAGTGAAGCAGTGCGAGCACGGGCGTGATGAAAACAAAAGCGGAGATGTTAAAGGCGACTTGATTTTTGTATAGGGGGTCTGACATTACTTGAATTTGTACGGGGGGTCTACAATGACAGATTTTTGTATAGTGGGTTGGCAATGGCTCGGTTTTTATATAGTGGGTCTGGAAATGACTCGGTTTTTGTTATAGGGGTCTGAAATGACTTGAAATTGTATGGGGGGTCTAAAATGACTTGATTTTGTATGGTGGGTTTGAAATGTCTTGAAATTGTATCGGGGGTCTAAAATGACTTGGTTTTTGTATTGTGGTTCTGAAATGACTTGAAATTGTATGGGGGGTCTGAAACGACTTGAAATTGTATGGTGGGTCTGAAATGACTTGACTTTTTTCCTGGGAGTCTGAAATGTCTTGATTTTTGTATCGGGGTCTGAAGTGACTTGGTTTTTGTATACGAAGTGGGCTGGAAATGACTTGAACTTGTATACGTAGTGAGTCCGAAATGACTTGGTTTTTGTATAGTGGGTCTGAAATGACTTGAATTTGTATGGGGACGTAAAAATAACTCCATTTTTGTGTAGTGGGTCTAAAATCGGGCGGCGTCAGCCGCGAACACCTTGTACTCGTACGTGTTCGATTTGTTTTTACATCAGTACCGCAAGTGTATTGAAAACAATACTACCGGTGTACTATGTGCTCGTACGAATGCCACACGGACAGCAAAAACACATATCCAGTATCAGTATTATAAAAAATGAAAATACACTCCAGCTGTGAGATCGAAGATTGCCTCGAAACTCATCTTTGCAAGCTGTGTGTGATACTCCGATTGCGCGTATTACGAGTTGTGTGTCCTCATTAAGGATAGAGGTCGGCGAGTCCCCTTGCAACTACAGTAAAGCTATCAGGGTCAACAGGGTGATTTTAGTCAGTCTGTGGGCGGAAACTATAAAACCCGTTTCTGAGGGGGACAAAATCTGACAGCTGTGGAGGGAAATGCATCAGTTTATCAAGTGAATCCTGTACGTCGAATAACCGGTGAGGGGGGGGGGCGGAGTTTTGAAGGACGTGGGGGCCTGGTTTTGATCGAAAGCGAGCGGGGTTGGAGGGGGGGGGGGGGGGGGGGGGGGGGGGGGGAGGGGGGGGCGGACGGGCGGGCAATTTGTGCGTGTAAGGTATAAATCCTTTCAAGGGGATAAATCTGACGGTTTTGGGGAAAAATAAACAAATAAATAAATAAATAAAATAAAATAAAAAATACACCAGTTTATCATGGGGGGGGGGGGGGGTTGGGGCAGGGGGGGGGCGTGTGGGGCAGCTCAATCTGTGCGTGGAAACTATACACTATTTTGAGGGGATAAATGTGACGGTTTTGGAAAGAATGCATCAGTTTATCATGTATATCCTGGGGTAAGTAGTACAATCAGTGAGTAGAGAGAGGGCGGAGTGTTCGAGGGGGTGGGGTTGGGATGGGTTGGGGGGTTTTTGGGAAGGTGGGGGGTGGGGGCGGGGGAGGGGGCGGGGGGGGGGGGGGGGGGGGGAGGGGGGGAGGGGGAGGGGGGCGGGGGGGGGGGGGGGGGGGGGGGGGGGAAGGAAGGGTTTTAGGTGGGGGGTTTGTTATACGTGTGGTGCTAGGTCTAGGCGATGGTGCGGGTGGTGGGGAGGAAGGGGGCGTTCGGGGCGGGGGGGGGGGAAACAGCGGCATGGATGGCTCTCGAAAGATAATGAGGTGATATCCAGTGCGTGAAGTGTTTATTAATCTGGCGGATTTCGATATTAGGTGGGCGTTCGAGCAAGGGAGAGCGAGAAGGGGGGGGGGGGGGATTTTTAAGAGGTTTAGGTCACAAATAACATTCAAATACACTTCGGCTGTGAGATCAAAGATATGTAGGGGCTTGTTCCACATCATGCTGTGCGACGTGTACGTACGTACATGTCATACCCTAAATAATATTGATACGGGTACCTACTGCTGTGAAGGTACTGCTGCGGTGCTGGTGCGCCTCGCAAGAAAATGTCTCGACATGCTCCTTAGGAAAACATGTAGTAATCCGTTTGTGGATCGCAAGCTACAAAGCATTTAGCATACGATATGATACGAACAGAAACAACACACACCAAACAGCAGTATCATACCGCTGAATACCACGCACGTGTATGAATGCTCCACAGAGATCATCGTATTATATGATACTCAGTTACTGCTTGCTGTGGTACTCGTACTCGTAGATGTACGTGTATGTCAGCCAAGTATCAGCAGTGAAAGGAGCCGGTATATAAACCTGGGTTTGTCGTCTACATGAAAAAACGGGATCTTGAATAATGCGTTTTGCGTGTATCATAGAAACAAAAAACATGTGACAAAAAGGGTGTGGAATCCTGGAAAAATCGAAGCCCCGTGAGAGATGAGTTGGGCACGGCCGAGGCCGCCCTTGGCAGAGCAGGGGTCTGCGAGCACGATGAGGGAGTTGCGTGCCGTCGGGTGGACCTCATCGCCAGTTATCGCGAAAAGGGCAAAAATCTACGTCAAAGAAAAGCTGAGGAGCTCTCACAGGCAAGCACCAACAATATCCTACATGTATTTAATAGTTGGCCTCGGTTGGCACCGACGCTGTAAAACATGCCAGGCACTGCGTGCGCCAGACAAGCAGGGTACCGTTTCTTAATTTTTTGGCGGTCACCATGATGGCTATCGAGTTAGATCATATTGTGCGGGGTGGAGAGCCCTAACTCCGCACAAGGGGAACGATCGCATTACGTAGTGTGAATATGGTAAGGCACCCACGAGGCAGTTGCATAGTAATACCCGTTGTTGTTGCTGTCTCTGGAGTGGCCACACCAAAAAAAAAAGTAACTCATTGGCGCTGTCATCCATAAGCAAAAAAATAGGCACAAGGTGCCGACGTCCGTCTTACGAGTGGTTCTTGGAAGGATGCAATTCACCCTGCATGCGACTCGCCGAACACCTCACGGCGCTTCGCGCTTGGTGCAATGTTTGCCTGGCTGGTGAAAACTCGACGTGCTCCGTAGGGATGCGAGGGTCTATAGTCATACGACTACGGCCATAAACAAACTGAGTACCCCCCGCCCCCCCAACCGCGTTTCTTACCTTTGGCCCCAATTCCTGTGAAATCCCGAGCGCTAATGCCGTTTTTCCCGTGCCGGGCGCCCCAGCCAAAAGCAGTGCTCGCCCCGCCATCTTCTTAGATTTGATCAGATCCACCACTATACCCGCCGCCTGAACAATACAGCGATGCAATAAAATACAATGCTCAGGGTAATTGCACACTGTTGGATGAAAAATAACCAACAAATAGATAACAAAATACTATGATGTTGACGCGCGCTGCACATGGTGGGGTGAAACATAAAATAAATGCAATACAACACAGCAACCCAATATAATATCAGGGCACAGTACAGCACAACACAGCACAGCACAGCACAGCACAGCACAGCACAGCACAGCACAGCACAGCACAGCACAGCACAGCACAGCACAGCACAGCACAGCACAGCACAGCACAGCACAGCACAGCACAGCACAGCACAGCACAGCACAGCACAGCACAGCACAGCACAGCACAGCACAGCACAGCACAGCACAGCACAGCACAGCACAGCACTGCAGCAGGGTGAAGTGTGGTATATACGAGTACAGCAGTGCCTACGTGTCTGGAACAGCAAGAACAGCACTGTCGTACGTAGTGAGCAATAATGAAGCAAACGAAAGGGCACCAGATACTACAACGGCACGGAGGCGCTGCGAGTACCAGGTTCTGTACTACACCAATGAGAGGAAGAGCTTAACATGCCAACGACAACCTGCTGCGCGTTCACGACCACCACGACCGCCAACAACTACCACCACAACCACAACTACTACGCTTACCGACACCATCACCAACGCTATCACCCCCACCTCCACCGCCACCACACCCGTCAACACCAACAACTACAACTCCTACCCGACAACCACTACCTCTACCACTACTATCCCCCCCTTGCTAATCTACCCACCGCGACCACTACTACTGTAGCATACCCCCCACCAATACTACCTACGCTCTCACCAACATCCTCACCCCCACCAACCCCATGTTGTCCCCCATCCTTCCCTTCCGTTCCCACGATCACCCCCTGCCCCACCAAAATAAGCACGCCTCCCGAAACAAACCCCAGCACGTGTGATATTTTCCCCCACCTCACGCGCCCGCTCCTGCCCCACGAGTCCCGCCCCCACCGGCATCGCAACGCCTTCCTCATCGAGACCCAGCCCCTTTACGTGGGTGTGGACAGCCACTCGCTGGGTTTTGGTGGTCGACTGCACTTCTTCGATCTGGGCGGGATAGACGAGGCAATCGTATAAGGAGGGGGGAGAGGGGGGAGGGGGGGGCGGGGTAGTATGAGGCGATATACCTGTGGTACCTGGCACAGCAGTATCTGTTAGATTTTTGAGTACGCTACATCGGCAGTCTCAACTATCATTGTAGGGCATAGCAGTTAAGCGAGACCACGTTTTTTTATAGCCAGACTAGAATTCTTGAGTGAGGCAGGGTGTGCCCTACACTAATTGAAAAGGTTATGTTCTGTAGGGTTTGTGGATTCAGGGTAAGGGTATGGGAGTCTTACAGAACATCCAGAAGTTTTGGGTACAGGTATGAAAGTGATACAGAACTTCCAGAAGTTTCGGGTACGGGTATGAATGTCCTACAGAACTTACAGAAGTTCTTTGTAGGGTAATACCCGGGGTAAATACCCCGAGTATGGTTTGTGCGTACCCTACACAACACGACCTTGCAAATTCCAGTATCAAAAGGGTTTCCTTGTGTTTCGTGCAGCACAAGTCGAACCGATTGTTCTCAACTCTCAATTTCTTACGTACTACTCGTACCGGGTACTACTGTACTGCTGCTGTTGCACTGCGCGAGATACCATCCACCAGAAGGAATCTACCACAGCTTCGTATGCAGGGTACATATTTTTAGCGCAGCAGCATCGTTACTCTTGCTATAAATACTACTCACTGCTGTATTTACAGCAGTATACGATACGAGTACGAGTGTTCGCAGGAGTTGAGGGCCATATTTCCCACGCGTCCGTCGTTTTGGAGGCCGCCGCCACTGCTATTGCAATGATACCTGTCATACAGCTTGTCCAAACCGGTGCGACACATACTTTTAATACTTCCCCGGCGGCGTATCAGGTTATCCCCGAGCCTGGTATAGGTCAGTTTCGTGAATCCGAGCCCCGCCGAGTGCTTACTCGTATACATTCGTTGGGACTTTTTCTTGCGGACAAATTGGCTTGCGGAAAGCGCGAGAGCGTGAGTTAGCAACACTCGATGAAAAGTCGACGAGCAGTGGGATTGCTGAACCCTATGCGCGATAAAAATTGAAGGCAAGAACCGGGGGGGAGAAGGGACGACACCTGTGACCATGGCTTGTCCAGAAGCTGGAACGTAGAAGTGTGAGAAGAAGAAAAAAAAGTACTTGAGAGTGCAATATACCAGAGGTACCCAACATACCAGGTACTACATAAGCAGAAGCAGAAGCATCCATTGCAGAACTCCGTTCGACGGGTAAACCTCAAAGGCAGCATAGACCATGATCCCCAGACCAAACAGAGGATACAAACTTGTCCACACAATGTGTGATATATTTCAGTAGTTGGGAGGGCAATGCCACAAGCAGCAGTAGCAGTGCTCGGGCAGAGTACCATCCTCTGGTACTCGTACGCATGATATACGTACGTTCGGCCGGTAGAGTTCAAAGGCAGCATCGCAGTCCAAACAGGGGAGATACGACTCGGTACACAGTGTTCTCGAGGCGGACCAGTCCTTTCACGGGACAGTGCAGGTCGTCGTGTGAATGCGACGCAAACAGCTGCCGGCATTCAGGCCGACACACAACAACTCATTAGACATTTCTACACTAATCAGTTGGCATATCCTTCTCTCGATTGCTCCTTCCCGAAAAGATATTTAGCCGGCTGGGCTCCATGATACGAGGACCACCTTCCAGATCTATCACGCAGAAAGATCACAAAATCATAGCCTCAGAACAAGGCAATCAAGAAAACATCTAGGATAAAGTATGTGAAAACCAAAAACCAAAACCGAGGATAAAAATGAAAAAAGATCGCTTTGCCTCGCCCAAGTGCTACACCGATACCCTAGGTTTGTTGCTTCTTGCCAGCAATCCACTACTCCCCAGGCACAGCAACTTCACCGTGCTTGAACCCAAACAAGGCACTTCCCTGACAGGCAGGGCCATCTCGTGAAAAATCAGAGCAGCGGTAATTACTCTCACCTTCATTGTCCTGCTTGGTCTGGGTGGGGTGGCCCCCTTTCCGAGCTTCGGATCACCACTGCTCAGAACTGGTGGATTCCGACGGCGTGAGCGCTGGCTCTTTGGACCTTGAGATGGTTCTAATCGCCGGGAACCAAAGACCAGGAGGTGGTATATTGCGTGGTGAGTCGTCCAGTGTCTCCCCTCCTTGTGCTCTCAACTTCACTGCTTGCTTTGCCTTGTTGTGGCTCCGGCGATAAAAACTAGCGCCCGCTGTGAGGTTGACGTGAGACTGAAAACGCCTGTGTATCTATATGACAACCTGCGACCAAAAAAATTACGCATCACGTAGTTGGCAACAAATCAACAAATCGTAGTACGAGTTTGGCGGTGCCGGAGGCTGGAGAGCGCTCGCTTCTGGGCGTGGTGGCCACGCATCACGTGCAGCATGGCTGTTCTCAAAGCCAAGGAGCCGTCCTCAAACAGTGAACCAGTTCAGGTAAACGTTAAGAGTTGGTTATTGTTGTTGAGCATGAGATAACACTGCTGCTCGTGTTCGCTACGAGGTCTACTTGCTGTCTGTTGTCTGTTGATACCTTGCAAGACCAAGCCGTGTGATGAGTAGCACCAGTCGCTGACAGTTCAAGTACTTTGTTCGTTGGAAGTCCTGGCGAGCGTCAGTCGGCTCCCCACTCCTGCCGCCGTCAAGCACGTCGGTGACAATGCTCCCACCTATAGCAATCGTTGGCGTCCTATCCTCGATCTTGAACTATCTCTATCCTGCTGTATTTCCAAATTTAAAAGCAGCAACCGTCGATGTCTCCACGTCAAGCACAGATGTACTCAGCACTGGTTTGTACACGTACACTGCTGTAGACCGGAGACCGGAGCCCATGTGTGCAGGCTCTCGTACAGCAACAGTAGTAGTAGTAGTAGTAGTAGTAGTAGTAGTAGTAGTAGTAGTAGTAGTAGTAGTAGTAGTAGTAGTAGTAGTAGTAGTAGTAGTAGTAGTAGTAGTAGTAGTAGTAGTAGTAGTAGCAGCATGACCATCTCTTGTTAGCTGGGTTGTGCCCGTGGAGACCTGCGCAGGGGCGTGTCCTGTTAGCTGCTGCCATCATCTGCACTGCGTCTGTATGGTCTCTTGTCTCTATGGTTGCACGTATGACACAACACCAGTTGGTTGTTGTGGGGTACGTCAAATCTGTGACAAGGTTGGCCTTCGGGGTGCGGTTGGCTTAAACCCAGGGGGTTGCCGCAATTTGAAGAGGGGACAAGAGCATTCCTGTGACTTGTATTCGAAGTATGAGCCTGCATGCACATGGGCCTATGTGGGGTCCGACGACGTGTGTGTTTGACTTTGCATTGGACGTGAAAATGTGTTCGTGATTGGATCTTCTGCAGGGGGCCGCACACGCACAATCATTGTTTGCGTCACAAAGGCAAGAGCTTGATTGGACTGCGTCGGTTGACGTTGTACCGCTGCTGGTGGAGTGACTGCTGTCTCTACTGCCGTGGCTGCGTTGAGTGTTTTTGAAATCCAGAGGCAGTATGGTGTGAAGTCGTCCAGATTGTGTTCCTTATGACGGCACACGCACGCACGCACGCGCAAGGACACACATACGCACTCTTCTTGGCGTCGCGAAGGAAGACCTTGAAGTGCGTCTGCTGTGATATCGTGGCTGCTAAGAAGTAAGGAGCATGGAAGCGGTGTGATAGAGATATGGAAGAAGCCAGGAGCAGAGCAACAACAAAACTCACAATATAAATTGTGGGTTTCGATGGTCCTTTGGGACTCGGCGAGGCGGAATGCAATCTCTTGAAAAAGAGAACAATCAGCGAAATCGTGGGTTCAATGGTCCTGCGGGGTGAGGCGCGTCGAAGCGAAACGTAATCCCTTGGAAAAACATCGTCTCGCGAAACTTTGGACGCCCAGAGTACGCGCCTTGGAGCTGTATTGACTATTTGCGGCATTGGCAAATTGGTGCTTTTGTGCGTTGGCGTGTAGAATCATTTGTGCGTTCGGTCTTTCCCCCCCCCCCCCTATTTTCTTGTGGAGGTGGTTGCGAAGATCAGCCCGGCGACGAACTGGGGCGATTATACGTTGGCGTGTGGAGTCATTGGTGTGGTTCGCCTCCCCCCCCCCCCTTCCGAACACCTAACGGCGCTTCGCGCTTAGTGCAAGCAATATCTGCCTGTTTGGTGAAAACCCGACGTGCTCCATCCCGGCATAGCAGAGATGCGAGGATCTATGGTGTACGACTACGGCCATGCATAAGCTACAAATTGCGCACACACACCCCCATCCCCCCCTCCGCCCTCTCCCTCCCCCCCCACTTTCCCCTCCCACGCCTCACCCCCCCCCCCCCCCCCCTTACGTCGACCCTATCCTTTGTTTTTGTGTAGGTGATCGTGAGGATCAGGCCAGAGCCGGGTGCAAGCGCTGCACCCGTCGTGGTGGCGAGGAATGGACGGACAGTGGCGCTGCTGCCGCTGCCCTCGCCCCCCCCGGATCCCACGGCGAAAGCAAAACCTGCCTCGGACACCAAGGTATCTGCCACTGCTACTGGTGTTACTATGTAGCAAGAGCTGAGGGTTGTAAACCCACGGATAGGCGTGTCGGTTACGGGGACATGGTGTCCACATACGTTTTTTTGATATTTCTATCGATCTATATTGTTTTTGTTTTTTTTATTGTGATGTGTGATATACGTGGTGGTAGTTGCGTTTGTTGGTATGAATTCTGTTTTTGTGTTGAAATATATTATGTTTCGATGCATGCTACGGTATCCTCGGGGTATGATAGCACCTAAGTTGGCTGAGACTCCTCGCTTGAGCAGCTCCGTGTCGAAATAATACCTCACCGTAACTTGACTTGGATTAAAAAAGAAAAAACCACTAGAGTTCGGCAACCGAACCAAGACTATTTGTCTTTTTGTCGCGAGAAATAATTGCCGACGTATCGTAGGTGTTTTGGTTTATTTTTTACGGTTGAAGAATTGACTTTAATTGCAGCAGCATGGCATAGTTTTGGTTGTTCGCGTCAGTAGCAATCCCTAGTGGATACAACACCGAACGGTCCTGACAGACAGATAGAATACGCGGACAGTATGCTGTTGCTAGCAGCTGGCCAGCAGCTGCTGGGCCAGATATTCGTGATTTCCCTGGGCTTTCGTGTTTGTCTCGAATTTCGTTTTTTTGTCGACGTGTTCTGACCTGCGAATCGGAGACTCGGAGAGCGAGGAGAGGAACGTCGGACGCGGCACGGGCAGCGGGTTCGGACGGAGAACCCCATGAATTCTCCCATGACCTACAGTCTACAGAGGATTTATTACGAACCGTGTTTTTAGCAAACAAACGGTTTTCCTACAACGTTGGATGGCTTGTTGTCTATTTTAGCAACCACATCAGTCAAAAATTGGTTTGGCCCAAAGTGCTACCCTTAACATAATAAGGGCGCGCTTCCACCCCCCCTCCACCCCCACCCACCCCAACCCATCCCCACCCACCCCCACCCTCACCGCTTGTTGTTTTTCCGTGATGACCGGAATTCAGTCGTTTACTTTCGACAAAGTGTTTCGACCACAAGCGTCGCAGGATGAGGTCTACGAGTTCGCGCGGCCGCTGGTCATGTCAGCTGTCGACGGGTGAGAGAGAAGAAGGCAACTGTTGTTGTTGGTGGTGGTGGTGGTGGTGGTGGTGGTGGTGGTGTTGTTGCTGCTGCTGGTGCTCTTCTTGTTACTTTTCAGTTGTTTCGTTTTGTGGTTTTTGTTTCGGACGGTAGTCTATTTGATTTGATTTGGTTCGATTTGTATATGTAACGTAGCGGGGGGGAGGCAGTGAGTATTAGGCGACCCCGGATCTGAGATACGAAAAGGGATGGAGATGGATAAAAAGCGCGAAGAGGATAGATAGGACGGAAACGAGAAACAAAACAAAACAGCAGGACGCGTGTCTCCAAGGGTCTACCACACTGCTACGTATGTCTCGTGTGTCAGTTTGACTTGGTTGCCGCAATCACTGTTCGTCTGTCTGTTTTCGCAATCTGCTTCAGATACAACTCAACCATCTTCGCGTACGGGCACACCGGGTCTGGCAAGACGCACACCATGATGGGCACCCCGTCGAAGCCCGGGATGACCCCCCGAGCCGTGCAGGACATGTTCTCCTCCATCAGGCGCATGGCGGGTGAGAAAGAGACATATAAAAAATGGAAAATCGTGGAAGAAAAGTTGAATGTAAAAAAATGGTTGGATCCCTCCCCTTCCCCCCCAGTGCTCTTCTCCTTCGTTAGGTAAAGAAAATAATGAACCCTCCACTCTCACCCCTCCCCTTCCTCCGCCAATGGCGAGTGAGAAAGGGATGCGCAATATAAATCGAAAATATAGGCCCCCCAGGTAGTGTCAGCCAGAAGGGCGAGGAAGGAGAAATAACACTGAAAAATGCTGAACCCCCCTCCTCCACTAGGCGCGTGACTTCTGGGACAGGGAAACACAAACTGAATGGGAACCGATGGACTCCGCCCCCCCCCTTTTGCCCACATGCCGATCACTGCGTGAGCTAGACAACCAGGGTACCGTTTTTTTTGTTTTTTTTTGGCGGTCACCGTGATTGTTGTTGAGTTAGATCATATTGTGCGGGGTGGAGAACCCTAACTCCGTACAAGGGGAATGATCGCATCACGTAGTGTGAATATGGTAAGGCACCCACGAGGCAGTTACATAGTAATACCCGTTGTTGTTGCTGTCTCTGGAGTGGCTACACCAGAAAAAAGTCAACTCTTTGGGGCTGTCGTCCATAAGCAAGAAATTAGGCACAAGGTGCCGAAGTCCGTCTTACGACCCCCCTTGAAATATATATATATATATATATATAATTGTTGACCTCGGTTGGCACCGACGCTATGCAACATTATACCGGTATATATATTGGGGTTGGCGTTGGTTGGCAACAATGCTGTGTAACGCTCCAGTCACTGCGTGAGCGAGACAACCAGGGTACCTTTTTTTTTATTTTTTGGCGGTCACCGTGATTGATATCGAGTGAAATCATATTGTGCGGGGTGGAGAACCCTAATTCCGCACAAGGGGAATGATCGCATCACGTAGTGTGAATATGGCAAGGCACCCACGAGGCTGTTACATAGTAATACCCATTGCTGTTGCTGTCTCTGGAGTGGCCACACCAGAGAAAAGTTAACTCTTTGGGGCTCTCATCCATAAGCAAGAAAGTAGGCACAAGGTGCCGAAGTCTTTCTTACGACCCCCTTAATATGTATAATCATTGGCCTCGGTTGGCACCGATGCTATACAACATTATACCGATATGTACATTGGGGGGGGGGCGTTGGTTGGCCACGGCGCTGTAAAACACGCCAGTCACTGCGTGAGCTAGACAACCAGGGTGCCGTTTCTTTTTTTCTTGGCGGTCACCGTGTTTGTTGTCGATTTAGATCATATTGTGCGGGGTGGAGAATCCTAACTCCGCACAAGGGGAATGATCGCATCACGTAGTGTGAACATGGTAAGGCACCCACGAGGCAGTTACATAGTAATACCCATTGCCGTCTCTGGAGTGGCCACACCAGAAAATTAAGTAACTGATTGGCGCTGTCATGCACAAGCAAGAAAGCAAGCACAATTCGCCGTAGTCCGCCTTACGAGCGGTTCTTGGAAGAATGCAGTTCACCCTTCATGCGACTCGCCGAGCACCTCACGGCGCTTCGAGCTTGGTGTAAGCAATGTCTGCCTGGTTGGTGGTAACCCAACGTGCTCCGTCTCGGCATAGTAGGGATGCGAGGGTCTATGGTCATACGACTACGGCCATGCACAAACTGAGTACACCCCCCCCCCCCCTTTTCCCCCACTAGGTACCAGGTATGACTTGTGAGACCCCCCCCCTCCCATCCCCCCCCCCCCAATATCTACCCCTATTTCTAGTAGGAATTAGGAACGGTGCTTTGTCCCGAAAGGGATGCGTGGTAAATGATCAAATGACTACGGTGAACAACAAATGCGTACGCCCCCCCTCCCCCCCGCCCCCCGCCCTCCCCGCTTTTTCCACAGCCCTCGAACAGGACACAATATTCATTGTGCGCATGAGCTATGTGGAGCTTTATAACAACCGGTTTCGTAATTTGTTGGACGGCGGTGGTGTATCTGGGGACGGTGGTAGTGGTGGTAGTGGGGACGCTGTTGGCTTCGGGAGCAGCGTTGGGCGGAGGCGGGAGCCTTGGCGGGAGGCGGGAGATGGGGAGGTGGGTGGTGGTGTTGGTTTGAGGACGGTGTTTTTGTTTTTTGGATTTGGTGTTGCATGCCGATGCGTTTGGATTGACTATGGGTTTGGTCAGACGGACAGACAAGCGGGCACGCGCCTACCTGCTAAATAGACACAGACAGACAACAAGACATGTGGACAAACAGATATACAGACGCACAGGCAGACAGGTGAGGTAAAAGGGCAGACGTGGCTGATGTGTAAGACGCGGGAGGCAGCGGAGCCGACGGTGGGTTGTTGATTGGTGGGTTGATTGTTTGTGGTGTTGATTGGCTGCTTGGTTGGCTGATCGATTGACTCGTGATTAGTTGATTGATTTTAATGGGTTGATTGATTGACGGGGTGATTGCTAAGTTAGTGATTGGTTGATTGTTTGATTAAGTATTTAGTTGATTTGATTGCCTGGTTGAGTGGTTGGTCCATTAATTAATTGGTAGGTTGATTAGATTTTAATTGGTTGATATATTGATTGAGTGATTGGTTGATTGAGTGGTTGATTAAGTGATTGATTGATTGATTGATTGATTGATTGATCGATTGATTGGTTGATTGATTGGTGACGTATTTGGTTGGTTGATAGATTGATTGCCTTGGTTGATTGGTCGGTCCATTAATTCATTGGTTGGTTGGTTGATTTGTGCTTGCTCGGTGGATAGATCGATTTATTTATTCGTGGATGCCCTTACTGGTGGAGTCGTTAATCCCCCCCTCCCCCCCGCTAACACCTCCGAACACAGGCGGCGTCTCTAAGATTATCGTGGCGCTCACTTAACTCCCCCCCCGGCTCCTCCTCCGGCGGGTTGACCTCGCGTTCTTGCGAGGGTCTTGGCGCTCTGGCCGCTAGCCAGAAGAGGTCGTCAGCTGCAACAGCGGTGGCGCCGTCGGCGTCGTTCAGCGCTGGTAGGGGTAGCAAGATTGAAGTCCGGGAGTGCCCCGAGGTGAGGGGTTAGTTGATGTGGTAAGGGAGGGGGGGGGGGGGGGCGAACTCATTATTTGCTTTCCTTAGTCATTTGACCATTGACCACGCATCCCTTTCGAGACGGAGCAACGTTCCTACTCCTAATGGAGACACCTCCAACGTTTGGGTGCTCATTACGCTTCTTCCTTAGTATAACTTTTTGCTTATCGTGCCTCCTTTTTGTTTGGTCGTCTGTGGCCATCATCTATCTACTGAGGTAGGGGACGTGGGGGGCCAGTTTGAGAGACGCCTACCGCTATCGCTGTCACCGTGATCATCATCTCCTTAACATTCCCATACCAATAGCCATTATCATGCCAGATACGATAATCGTTTTCACTATCGCTGCCACTATCCGTAGTCAGTTTCACTCATTATTATCACCATCGTTTTAACTATCGTTGCCGTATCATGTTCAGCATCGTTGTCATTATCACGATCGTGCTCACATTATCGTTCCGATTATCGTCATCATCATCGATACAATTGCTATTATCACGATAAGTATATGGTCATTGCCAGTATCACTATCGCTATCGCTATCGCTATCGCTATCGCTATCGCTATCACCATGATCATCACTACCGGTATCATCGCTATCCTCATCCCCATCACTGTCATTATCCTCATTGTCAATGTCGCTGCATCAACCCTACCGGCGGGCGTCTTCCTGAGCGGGCCGTGGCTTCGCCTCGCCGTAACAAGCACCGAAGAGGTTTCACCATTAGTCTCGCGTCATTATCATTGTCACTATCATTACCATTGTCGTTGATAGTGGCATTGTTAGTGTCAAAGTACGATGATCACTTTCTCTATAGCTTTCACTCTCCCTGTCATTAACGCCATTTACTATCACTACCGTTCTAATTATCATTGTCACCATCACAATCATTTTGATTCTCGCTTTGATTCTCATTATCAAACAGCGTTTTCTTTTTCGTTTATCCTTCTCTTTTCGTTATCGCACGCGGGCGTCTTCCTATGTGGGCCGCGGCTTCTTCACCTCGCCGCACAAGCGCCGAAGAGGCGTGACGATTGGTTTCAAGAGGAAACTATTATCAGTGTCACTGCTATAATTCTCCTCAACACCACAATTATCATATCACTGTGGTGATCATGGTCCGCCTTCATTATCGTATCGCCATGGTTTTCATAATCCCCGTCACTTTCATTTTCGGTTTCACAGGCGGGCGTCTTCCTAAGTGGACCACGGCTTCGCCTCGCCGTGACAAGCGCGGAAGAGGCGTTGCGGTTAGTCTCAAGAGGGGACTCCGTCAGAGTAACGGGGGCAACAGACTGCAACGAGCGCTCATCCCGAAGTCACGCCATCTTAACCTTTCACGTGGAGAGCCAAAGGGTTTCTACCGCTGAAGGGGGGGCGGGGGGCGGGGCGGGCGGTGGTGGAGGGGGGGGTGGGGGTGGGAGTGGAGTGAGGCTGGGGAAGCTGCATCTGGTCGATCTTGCGGGAAGGTGAGGGTTGAAGGGCATCGAACCCCCTTCCCTACATGTTCAAAATCCGTTATCGAAACCCCGTCTCCCACCCCTCCACCCCCGCAGGGGGTTCTTAGTGGGATGCAGCTCATCCTTCATGGGACTCACCACCTCACGACGCATCGCGCTTGGTGCAAGCAAATATCTGTCTGGTCGGTCAAAACCCGATGTGCTCCGTCCCGGCTTTATCGGGGTACGAGATTATGGTAATACGACTACGGCCATGCAAGGCAATGATTAACCCCCCCGCGCCACCCCCTTGCATTCGAAATATAATGTCTAGTCAACCCCACCCCACCCCTCCCAAATGGATGATGTTGCCTCTGTCCTGTGTGTAATCGAGCAGCGAGCGTTTATCGCTGTCAGGGTCGGAGGGCCAGCGGCAGCACGAAACACAGAACATCAACCTTTCCCTGTCTTGTCTCGGCGACGTGCTGGCCTGCTTGTCGAAGAACGCCACCATTGTGTCTCGCCGGTTGGCTAGGAGTTCGAGTTCAGCAGGAGGCGATGGAGGGGGTGGTGGTGGTGGTAACGGGGATGCTGGGGGAGGGGAGATGGTGGCACCGGTGCCTTACAGGAACTCTAAGCTGACGCACTTCTTGAAGGTGGGGTGTGGTGGGGGAGGGGTTGGCTGGGTTTGCGGGGTGATATACGGGTATTCATGCTACAGCCATGGAGAGAGCTGTAGATTTAGTATCATTTTTTGGTACGTACTTCAAAGTAGCTGCATAAACAAAGAGAGCAATTCGCAATTCAGCAGTATAGCTGCGGATTATTTTGGAGCGACCAAGACAATTGCACTAGAGCATCACCAATCGGGAGAGATGAGCAGAGAGAGATCCACGCGCGGAGTTTGGCTGCTCGTGCCTTGCCCATTCCCTTCGCTCGCCCTGTTTGCTCGTTTAGTCACGCGCTTGCGCTTGCCCACGCTGTAGTTTTCGCTTAATTTGTGCCGGAATTGCATGCGCCCATTTATATTGGTATGTTCGTCCATTCAGCAACACCTTGGTCGTTGTATGATAGCTCATCATGGTTGACGATTTCCCCCCTGTTTTGTTTCCTGTTTTCCTAGCGTACCTTACTTTTTTTTTTTTTCCTTGTTTGCGTATGCTTCCACCCCTTATTAACCCATGTTCAGGACTCTTTAGGCGGCAACTCTAAAACGCTGATGGTCACTACCCTGCGATCAACGGCGGCGTATCATCGACAGGTGAGTACAGCCGGACACCGGATTCACGAGCCCCTCTGCACAGGCCGACACACCACTCTTTTTTCTCCATGTCGCTCATATCTAAGGTCGTGCATCACATTGGTTTTAGTGTATGCGTCACAATAATATAGGCTGTAGTATACGCATTACAAGGCGTGACAAGCCGATGTCGCCGCTCTTAACTCCGTTATCTCCTACCGTGGAAGCTCTTAAATCTGATATCCTGATGTAGCACCGAGTCTGTCTGTCTGGGCGACTGACCGGCCGCCGAGGTACAGAGGACGCTCGCTCTTGAGAATTCCACGGTAAGAAATTGAGGCTCATTTTATGTATCATACGTACGGTGGGGCACCCTATTTAAGAAGCCCTCGGAAAAGCCCAGTGTTGCCGCTTTTTTCTCTTTGCGCTCTTGCCTCAGATTTGGCATTATGTACCCTGGTACCAGGTAGGTCTTAGTATAGGCGTTACAACGATGGAGATTTTGGTGTAGGCGCCACACGGCGTGATAGGTCGACTTCGCCGCTTCTAAGTCCCGAATGGTGTTATCTCTTATCTTGGGGCGCTCTTATATCGGGGTACTCACTGCTGTACCACTATTTCGGCGTTTGATGAATCGTATTTTAGCATCACAGCAGTGGTATTGCAGCTAACTGCGAGGATTTCCTCTTTCCCCCCCACCCCTCTTGCTCCGCCCCCCCCCTCCCTTTCCCCCCGTCTTCACCCCATGTAAACGCCTTCGGTGTGTTTCCATGTTGGGCTGCTTTCTGCCACCGTGTGTGGGGCAGAGCCTGATATCTTTGCTATACGCGTCGCGGGCGAAGAGGATTCGAAACCAGAGCTGCGTTAATGTGGACACGGCGGGGCAATCGGACATACATCAGGTGTAGTGTGCCGACCGATAGGCTGCCGATCGATACGCTACTGACGGATTTGTTGCCGATCGATACCCTACCGACGAATATGCTGCCGACCGATACACCGGCCAATAACGACACCCCTCCACCCCCCCGTATACCGAACGATACCCTGTCTACCGATAGTCTACCGATTGTATATTACCGACCGACACTATACGGACCGACGTATTGCCGACCTATAACGACAACACGTATGCCCTGTACCGCACGGTACACTACCCACCGTTATATTTCCTACGGATAACAACAACCCGAACCCCCTCACCCCCCCTGTGTACCGACCGATACCCTACCGACCAGGTGAAAGCAACCCATCTCTCTCTCTTGCATGCTCCTTTCGTGCTTGACGATCCCTCCCATTACCGACAGGTTGTTTCCTTACCAATGGATATCGTTATCTCGCTATGTTTGCTTTCACTTTCTCGCCGTCGGGGCTAGGTGTCTGCCGAGATTGAGACCCTCAAGCTCCGTCTGCACCAGCGATCTCTCGAGCTAGGCCAACTCAACAACGCCAACCAAACCGGCCAGGCGGAGAACGCCTCGTTACGAGAGAAGCTCCAGGTTAGCTTTGAATTTCGACTACTGTGGACTAACCTTTCACCGCTCCCGAAACAAATCGATTATAATTCGAAGATGTTTGTCCCGAAAACGTGGGTATGGTTCTAGTGGGGATAATCCGTTTACCGTAGGGGTCCTCCAATAGTGCGGTACCTCCATATAAGGCGGTATCCCGATATGAGGCGGTCACAGTCGCTTGGCGAGACTGGGGAAGGAATTGCACTCACTATAACCTGGAATAAAAGAAGACGGCTTCAACCCTAGAAGGTGGTCATATTGAACTGGCACACCACCGCCTTGCTGGTGGGGGGCTATGAATACTGTAATACTTTGTCGTGTTTAGGAAAAACTTTGTGTTTGTCCTTGCGTTTGTGGGTGTGTGGATGGGTGTGGACGCACAGTGCTCGAGTCCCCATAAAACCACAGCCGCAGTTTGGAGGGAAACACTTGAAATTTGAGTAGGATGATTTCTGCAGTGATAAGACCGATGACAATGGAAAGCCGAGGGTTTGGCCAAAAAGCTTCCAAACTTTTTTCGAGGGTTATTTGCTGAAAGATTCCGGGTAACGTCTCTAATGGGGGAAAACGATTAAACTGTTTTTTTTTCTGGCTTTTTTTTGGTCATGCGGTCCAACAGGTCAATTTGTCTATTCTTTGTCAAGCCCTTGATCAGCATTGTCCAACAAACGCGATTGACCTTCGATCTCGAGATAGAGACATATCATGGTCACTGCTCTTCGCTCCGGACAAGGTCACATGAGTGTAGGTGACAGCGCTGAAGATTTCATCTCGATCCATACCCTAGGGCATGAGAAGTTGCCTGTGTTGTACTGTGGTCTTCCGTCATATCCCCTCAAAATTCTGTTTTTCGCCCGTTGGGAGACGATAGAGAGTTGTTGTCTCAGTTTTCTACACACTAGCCGCCAAATGTGTTTTAACACAAGCCTGATCGGCGCCCGCCACAAATCACCGGCCGTAGAGTGAGCGCTGTACACCAAGGGGGGGTCGGAGCCCCTAACGAGCTCGCCACGTTCAGAGTTCACGACGCTGTCGTTGATTTCGTCGAACGAAGTGTTTGGAGAACACGACGTTACGCCGCGTCTAATCCATGATCTGCTTGAGAAAAAAAACTCAAGCAGATGTTGGCCAAGATCGCTGCGATAAATCGTCTTTTCCGGAACTGGAAAGTTTCAAAAAACAAATCTACAAAAATTGGGCCCACAGGCGACCATTCAGGCAAAGTTCGGCTGGGATCTTCCGGAATTTCAAACTTTTGGCCTTCCATTGTCACCGGTCTAAAAGGGTTAACAAATCGGGAGTTATGGAATGCAGGCCCGCTTGTTTGTGAAATACCTTGTACGGTATAAGAAAAACGTATGTTACACTGAAATCAGTGTAATACACAATCTACCTCACACAAAAAACTTGAGTTTCGCCGAAAATATGTTTTCTCTAGTGGTGTCACGTGCTGTGTGATAAGTGTGTGTTCGTGTTTGTGTGTTTGTGTGTTTTTGTTTTGTCTGTGTATTGCCGGTGTTTTTGTCGTACTTTGGAGTAACAGCGATGATACATCCGACAACTACGATATACCTCGTCTTGCCTCCCTCACTCCTCTACTCGCCCCTTTCCTTCTCCTGCCTTCCTAACTCCCTGCCGTGTTTCTTGCTCTCGTGATCTCGAACACCGTAATGTAACTGCCAAAACCCAATGCTTCAGGGACTGAGCTCGACCAATGAGCGAGAGAGGGCCCAGCTGGAGGGGAAGCTTTCAACAGTCATACACTCACAGGTGCGTTGTCTCAAATCGACCACGTCTGTTGGTTTGTTGTCCATTCGCACGGATACATGTTTTTCTTTTGCTGGTTTTGTTGGTGCTGTTGTGGTTGATGGTTTCATTGTTTTTGATGGTCTTGTTTTGCTTGTTGTTGGTGGTGTTAGTGGTGGGGATGGTTTTGCTGAAGGTGTTGCTGTTGCCGTGGTAGTTGCTGTAGCCGTTGTTATTGCTGTTTCAGGACAGTAACGAATCGCCAAAGTCTAGTCCGTACTCGCAAGAAAGTCTTCTGGAGGGATCGAGTTATTCCATCTTTGATGCGTTCGCCACGCTCACTGTGCTCGCTTGCGCTTAATATGTTTGATTGCGCGTTCGATGTATTTCATAATGTAAGACCTGCAGCATGCTATGGTAGGCAACTAGTGATTTGTGGGCAATTCATATTCATCCAGCTCAAACCCCTGTCTTCCGTATTGCCCAATCAGGCGGGAAAGCTAGCAGTGCAGCACCAAGCATTTGTCACGCTCCAGGCTCGCCTGCAGCAACAGCTTGGGGAGTACCAGAAAAAGTGCACGCTTCAGGAGCGGGAAATAGTACACCTCCGCAGGTGAGCGGGAATGGTTTTGGTTCGGTTGTGGTTTTGGTTTGGTCTTGTTTGGTCTGGTTTGTTTTGGCCTGGTTAGATTCTTCTTTGCTGTAGGTTTGGTTCTGGCTTGGATTGGGGTGTAGTTGGTTTGGTTCGATTTGGTTTAGGTTGGTTTGGTTTGGTTTGGTTTGGTTTGGTTTAGTTTGATTTAATTTGTTGGAGTTTGGATTGGTGCACCTGGAGGAGTATCCGAAGATGTGCGCGCTTCAGGAGCGGGAAATAATGCGCCTCTGCATATGAACTGAGTTGTTTTGGGTTGGTTCATACGCACATTCCTTTTACTTGTCTCTCACCCCTCTACTGCTACGATAGCTTCCTTATATACGCCACTCATTCCACACTTACCTTCCGATTGTAGCCCCTGCTAAAGTCGCTTTTCTCGGAATGATCCCCCACACCTCCATGCTACCAGGTATATCCCACTCCCATGTACACCCTTTACCCCCCCTGTGATTTCCCCGTGTAAACCTCGAACTCCCCCCCTCTCTCTTAAACCGCCATTCCTATGTTGTTACTGTATATAGCACGATCGAAACCATGGAGCGAGAGACCGGGGGGCGGGTGGGGGGGGACGAAGTGCAGGAGATGCAGAATGCTATCGCCGCGTGGCAGGCGCAGGCTACCCAAGCCCAGCAGGTATTGGTGTTGGTGGTGGTAGGGGTGATGGTGCAGGTGGTGGTGACAGCGGTGGTGGTGGTTGGGGTGGTGGTGGTGGTGGTGGTTGAGGTAGTGATGATGTTGGTGTCGGTGGGTGGTGCATGAAATTGTATTTGTGCAGGTGCTGGCTCTTGTGCAAGGAGTAGTGAACATATTGAAAGCGTAAGTGACAAGTGTACGGTCATGTGAAGTGCTTTTAATGTCGTGTTGATCGCCGGTAGGGACAGCTCGCGCTGTCATCCCTCCGGGAATTTTTAGGATACACCAGCTAGCGCTGGGTTTTGAATAGAACTGAGTTAAGTTGACGCACGACATGTCTGAACATGCGTGAAAGTGTGGCGAGCTTGAGCTTTATTTTTCCCCATCCACCGGTTTATATAAAGGAGGAAAAGTTTTACAGGTGCAAGCACCAAATCGAAGGAACTTTGGTAGTGCGGTAGCTGTGTTATCTTGGATGGATGGCTTGTTCTTGTGCTCATTCTATAGAAAAGTAGTAACGGGGACCGCCGGTACGGGCAGCTAGCGCAGATTGCGAGTGCAATTGAGCTAAATTGACACACGACGTGTATGAAAATGCGTGGAAGTGTGGTGAGCTTAAGCTTTATTTTTCCCATCCGCTGGAGAACAATAATTAAAAAAAAATGGCGTGTTTTCAACTCCTCACCCCAATCAAGAGAAAGATGGGATTGTTGGCAAATCCCCATACCCGCCCCTTCCCACCACCCCCGAACAAAATTGCCCCCATCCAGGAGTTGCGGTTGGCGACGCGAGAGCTGGAAACGACGCGAGCGGGTGGCCTCGGACACAAGGCCGCGTCCGACAGGTATCTCACGGCGGTGGCACATGGTGGCACATTGTGGTATGCCTTTACCCCTTTAGAGCAGCACGCACGTTTTTGGGGACAAACCACTTGGAGTTTGTGCAGGATATTTTTTTCAGTACGCGGTAGACTTCGCGAGTGATCGGAAGCCTCTTTATTCTGGCCTTCTTGTCTCGGTGGTCCCTTTGTCTTGGTGGTCCCATTGTCCTCATGACCCTCCGCCCCCCCCCGCGTGCACACACAAGCGAAGGTAGTACTGTTATTCCCCCCTTCCTCCTCTTCCCTCCCCCCCCAACCCCGTCTCCGTCCCTCCCCTGCTTATTCCTCTTATCACTCCGCCCTCTTCCCCCTCCTCTCCCCCCTCCTCTCCCCCCCCCCCCCCCCCCCCCATCCCTCCTCCCACCCTGCCCCCCTCATCCACCTCTTTCGCCTCATCCTCTTTCCTTTCTCCCCTGTTCATGGCAGTCTTGCGGCGGAACTAAAAGCAGCAGAGGAGCGGGAAAAGGCGCTGCTCGGGTATTGGCGACGGCTGCAGGTACTATTAACCCCTTTATAAGTGCACCCATGTTTCTGGACACACATTACTCAGACTTAGTGTGGGTTGGTAGTTAACGCCTTTCCAACTGGAAACCCGATATTGGGACAAATCACTTTGAAGTAGTATGGGGAGGGGTTTTGGGGTTCTATAGGGGTCAATAGACTACAGTAGTTTCTTACGAAACGCACCCTCCAGCTGAAAACGTCCGGGATGCCCACATTGGTGCGAGCTCATGTACACCAACGACGTAAACAATACCCACCCCCTTATCTCGACAAGGGAACGCGAAGGTTGTAAAACAACTGGAAACAGTGCAGATGACAGCAGCTAAAAAGATACTAGGATGCTCAAGTACGGCAAGCAATACAATATTAAGAGCAAAACGAGGAATGCACGCACGTAAAACAGTTAGAGACGCGAGGAAGTTGAAATAAAATGCCAGAAAAGAGGTTGCCAGCCATGGCTGATAGGGCTGTAAGGGAGAAAATAACAAAAGGGCAAGCTGGAATAAGATGGGATAACGTAGTCGAGAAATATGGAAATATTTAGGGGGAGACCAAGAAGAGGTGCTGTCTGCAGAAAAGTTTGGCGGGTACAAGACAGAAGTGAAATAAATATTAAAAGAAAGGGAACGGCTAGCGCTAAGAAATGAGGTGAAAGAAGAGAAGCATTTAGAGATACACGGGGGGTTGAGGGAAGATTTTGGAATGAAAACTTATTTGAACGGCCCAATGGACTATGCGAAAAAACTGAAACTGCGATTTCGTGCAGGGGACCTGGACCTACCAGCAAGCAGAAAGAGATATACCAGTAGTCGGGAGGAGGAGGACGTGGCTGCAAATATGTGCCCGTGTGGCACAGCAATAGAGTAGCAGGAGGATGTGAAATAGACAAGGAGGAACGAGATGCGTTAGAGCAGGAGCTAAGGGAATTAGACGTATGTGACATTGAACAGTTTGGTAGACTAGAGAGTAGCGAGAAAACGATAGCTATCCCAGGAAATAGGTGGTGGCCGCAGACGACGAAACAGGACGGGAATAGGATGATCAAACAGTCTCTATGTAATGTATGGAAGAAGCGTAATGAGCGCCCAAATTTTGGAGGTGTCTCTATTAGGAGTAGGAACGGTGCTCCGTCTCGAAAGAGATGCGTGGTCAATGGTCAAATGACTAAAAATGAGTACGCCCCCCCCCCCTCCTCTTATCCCACCCAGGGGTGCGGAAGTATAATGACCCCTCCCCAGGAGCTGCCGGAGGCCGTGAGCACGAAGCGCGAACCGTCATCACACGTGCTAATCGGGTTGTTGGTCCACGTATTGGTTATTTTGTTGGTCGGCGTCCGTCGTAACCCCTTTAGAGCCCCCAAAAGCCCTTCCTATACTAACTTCAAGTAAGCTTGTCCCCCAAAAGGGTTTCCAGTCGTAAAGGCGTTGCTAACGCCTTTTCAACTGGAAACCTGTCTTGGGATATAGGTTACTTGGAATTAGTATAGGGACGGGATTTGGGGCCCAAAGTGGTTAAAGTATGTGCGTTGGTGCACGTGCGCTCGCACCAACGTGGGTGTCCCGAGCATCGCTGCCCTCCGACTATTGTGCGGTCTTGCCAAGCATCTGGGAAGAGCGTGCAGCGGTATATGCGAGTATTGCCATGCTGCGCGCGTGTTGTGTATGTCTTTGCATGTGCAGTGCGGGCGCCCTCTACCTACCCAAACGGTCCCGACTGCCGCGTGTGGCCGATGAATTTATCATCATTTGTGTTGTTTAATTTTTCTCTCTGAAACCCCACCTGAGTTCAGTGGTCGCCGTATTACTGCAGCCTTGTGTTACACGCTGTCTCGGTTTTTAATTCTGTTAACCTTCCGCTGTTGGTGGGTTGTGGTGTTGTACTGCGTCCGCTAGGGGTTTATGGGCCTCGGAACGGCGTCACCGGTGCCTGCCGAGCGGGTCATGGATGCAGTGCGAGGTCTTCGAGAGGATAAGGAATTAGAGGTGAGGGTGTGTGGAGTAGTTGTTTGGTGTTGGTGAGGAAGAGCGGCGAGGGAGGGAGGGAGGGAGGGGGGGACGGATGGAGGGAGAGAGGGAAGGAGGGAGAGGTTGCGCTGTTGGGTGTTGTAATATTCTAGGATGTGCTCGTCTGTTTCCGGCTGTTGTTTTTTGTTTTTGGTAGTGGTGGTGAGGGTGTTGTTTTATTTTGTGTTGCTGTTGATGTTGGTGCTAGCGTTGTCTCTGGTGTAGTTATTCGCCGTGAAAATGCTGATGTTGTCGTCGATGTTTACTGTTGGGGTGTTCCCCCCACGTTCCCATTGGGGACAGTTGTCTTCCCGTATTGATACGCCGCGCGTATTTTGTCCTCCCCTTAACCCATTTAGCACTTCAACCTTGCTTTTTGAGGGGAAACTACTTAAAATGAGTGCGGGATTGTTTTTGCATGCGGTAACAGGGTTAATTTAATCCTTTTAGAAGTTGGTTCACGGTTTTCGGGGACAAATTACCTGGAAATAGTTTAGGAAAAATTACTTGGAAATAGTTTAGGAAAAATTACTTGGAAATAGTTCAGGAAAAATTGTGCAACTCTAAAACTGTTGAAACAAAACAACACAGTGGTGCCAAGATATATCAAATGAAGTGGTTTTTGTATCTTGGTCAGGTGAAAGCTAGAGTAGAGGCGGAGCAGGCGCGGGCGGACTCAGAAAAGGCAGCCACCGCTCTGGCAGGGGTGGCGGGAGAGTGCAAGAATCTAGAGGACATGTTAAAGGCTCTGACAAGGTTAGTGCGCTGTGTAGCAAAATGTCGTGGAGGGGGGCGGGACGGGAGAGTAGTGAATGGAAGATTTGGTGTATGCTCGTATTGCGTAAACTCTCAAAACTGTTTTAATGTACGGGATATTAATATTAAGTATCTGTACAGACAGCCCCCCAAACAAAGGTGTACCCGTAGAAGTAATCACCTATTAATAGTGCAATGGCTATTGTTCAGGTCTTTTGCACGGACAATTCCTGTCGATATGCAGCCTGCCAAATCGAACACACGTACAATTCCTGTCAACATGACAACAATCTACTGTGTAGACACAGCGGTAGTAATCTACTGTGTAGTAGAGCTGTGACTCGGCAGGGTTTCTCGACTAAAAACTAGCCGGTAGGTACCGGTAGCCGACCAAGCGACGTTAGTCAACAAGTCGGCTGGCGAAACCAGCTGATGGTCAGTCGACTTGCCGTCTTAAGTCAGGCGAGTGAAGCCTACTAAGCCTCCCCCCGGCCAAGAGGGGCCCGCCCGAAAAAAAACGCATCCGCATTAAACAATCCTTCGTACAAGTGTGGAAAACCAATAAGTCGGATAGTCATCACCTCCGAGAAACGACTACGAGTCAGAATAGTAACTAGTTGGTGACTAAAGTCGGGCCGACGCACAGCAGTTGTACTGTTTAGAGCAAGATAGTAGAGCTGTCGCTACCCGCGCAGCAGGATATTTACAACGGTCGTCAATTTTTGTGAGTCGGTCGTCATCGACGGTGGTTGTATCGTCCGGCTTCAGCGATGTCGAAAGGGGTCGCTAGTTTTGTAAACTAGAAATTCGCGTTTGCTCGTAGTTAATGATGGACGATGTGTTCGAAGAGCGCGGAGCAGGCAGGCAATGTTGATCGAACGTGCGGACAGTTCCTGCATGTAAGTAGAACACCTCCGAAATACCCCGTTCAGGCACAGTAGTCTATTGATGAGACACAAGAACCTATTGCGATAGCTACACTCCAAGGTACTAACCATTGATAGTGCTGTGAGTTCTTTTTTGCTTCACGGCGGGTTATTAGTTCCGGGACGAAGTAAGCCAACTACCTGCCTCGATTTCACTGATACTGCTTCAATTAAACGGACTTTGATGTTTGCTACAAACCGAGCCTCAACACATGCCAGTAAGATGTAAAGGTGCAGAACTGCGTTGGGTGCGCCAGCTAGCGTTGGGCTGTGAAAGCAACTGAGTTAAATCGACACACGACGCGTATGAAAATACGTGGAAGTGTGGTGAGCTAAAGCTTTATTTTTCCCCATTCGCCGGAGGATGAAGAAGAAAAAAAAACAGAACTGCGCTAATCCCCGCACGTAACAAACTTTAGTACCTACCGGGTAGGCGACTAACAACTAGCCAGTGACTTACTGTTAGTGTAGTAGACCAACTCACACCCCTAATATTCTATGGCCTGTCCGTGTCGTCCGCAGGGAAAAGAGGAGCAAGCAGGCGATGGTGAAAGAGCTGGAGGCTGGAAACGAAACGGTGCGATTGTTTTTTTTTTTGTTTAGCTCTTTTAGTACTGCACTCCAGATATGGGGACAAAACACTAGGAATTAGAATACCCGTCATAAAGTACCTTTTTTGGAGTTGGAAAAGGGTCAACAATTTTAAGACTGCACTGTAGACATTGGGACTAAACTCTTGGATTTATACTATTCATAAGATCATGTTAGGAAGTAGATTAGGAATAGACCCTTCCAGCGCTGAACTCCCATTATGGGACAATACTCTTGGAACTATTAAATAGACTATGATCATCCAGGAGTTGGAATAAAGTTAGACTAACCCTTTAACCACTGCAGAAATTATCCCAAACTAATTCCAAGTAATGTCTTCTCCAAAAAATCGGTCCGGTTTTAAAGGGGGTAAGGTGGTTCAACAAGATGTCATCCGTTTGGCGTGAGCTGCGCGCGGAGTCAATCAACTGGTGTAGCCTTGCTCCGCACTCTGGTACAGCACGCGAGGGACGAGATGCGGGATGTGGGGGGGGGATTGGTTGTTGGTAGCTGTGATGATGGTGGTAGCCGTGGCAGTGTTGACGTTGCTTGTACTGGTGTTGGTGCTGCAGTTGTTGTAGTCGCGACTACGACATACAAGGTACCTAAAGTTTGATCATTCACATTTCGATATGCAGTGCTTTATCGAAAATCCGATGCCGTAATCATCATATCCAACACAATACAGTAGGTTAGGCAGGCCTTTCCTCGCTCGAACCCGCCCCATCCCCACGCGACTACATATTAAAATATCGATATTTATATATCGAAAGCTCATATTTCGATATTCACACATCGGAAGTTTGATATATCGATAGTCACATATCGAAGAATCGATACGATATCTACGATACCAACGCCAATACAGTCGCTTAGTTAGGCGATAAATTCGTCGCCTCCAAATCTCCCGACTCCCACGCAGCTACTCATCTAAGAGATCTATCACCGCCCAAACTCGCCTTTTTTTCTGTCGCTACATATCGTACAGTCCGCGGGTAAGCTGGAGAAATTGCGGGCAGCGCGGTCCGAGGCGGAGGCCGCAATCGCGCGAGAAGAGGTGAGGAACCAATTGTAGAGGCGTGCTTTGTTGTAGGAGATTGCATAACGTTGGAAGCATCCTTGTTCGCTGCTGCTACTGCTGCTATTGCTGTTGCTGCTGTTGGCGGAAGTGGTAGCGCCTTGTAATGCTTAATTATTGGTTCTACATTTCATTATCGATATGACATTAGTCTAAACCGACGTATCAAACGAAAAATTAAATCGCAGGCGAAGATGAAAGCGGTGGCAGAAGGCCTCAGCAACATGGAGAAATCCATGGGTCACGCCCTGGAGGCGAAGGCCCTGCGGTTGGCTGTAGACGAGGCTGGCGCCGCCCGGAAGAAAGCGGAGGCGGAGATGGCGGACGCCCGCGTTCAGGCGCAGGTGTTTTATGGCTGACCTGAACAATCGCGGACGTGTGCGTTGAACGTTGAACCCATCTTGTCTTTCGTGTTTGTTGTTGCTGTTGTTATCGAAGGTGATGGTATTGGCGGTGGTTGTAATGGTGGCGGTGTTGTTGCTGTTGTTTTTAAAAAGCACCATGAGAGTTCCGGCAGCAAGAAAGTGTCTTGGCTCTCTACTGTTCGTCAGCCGTTATCTGTCTTCACGTTTCGATGGTGGATCGGTTACGATTAGGCCATTTTTTAGTCGCTTCTTCATCGCCTTTTGGTACCACTTCGACGTGTGTTCGTGTTTGGGTATTGAGTAATAGTCTGGTAATTGGGCCGGTCAAACGTTGGCCAAAATTTCGCCATATTTTGGTCTTGTGTTGGCTGTTTTTTTTTTTGCATCGTCCTCGACGGCCGCGCCCCACCAACCCCTCCTCTGTTGCCCCCCCTCACCCCCAAATCCCTGCTTTTCTACTCCGGGCTCTGCAACTAAACTTTGCGTACTGGCGGTACCTTCCCTTGGCGCAATCAATCAGGAGCTGGCATCTTCTCGCGACGAAGCCGTGCGCGCGAGCGATGTCATGCGGAAGAAATTGACCGCGTTTGAGGGCACTCTCAGAGGCGTCTCCGAGGAGACCAAGGCGGTTTTGGACGAAAAAGACGCGACTTTGCGGCGTCTGCAGGGGGAGAGGAAGGAGGAGAAAGAGGCGAACAAGAGAGGTATGATACCTGGTATGCGTTTAGGCCAAGGGTAATGGGTAATGCGTCGTTTAGGTCTAGGCGGTGGGAAATGCCTATTGGTCTAAGTCAGTGGGTATGATAGTGCGTATAGGTCTAGGCGGCGTAAAGTAAATGCGACCTCGATGTGGTGGAAAGGAAGACTAACATTGTGCACACTATAGAAACAACGCCCAACGCTTTCGCTTGAAAGTTGTGGGCGAGAGTTGCCATCAGCTTGCCTATAACCGGTAAGCATTAGAAGGTGAACTGATAGCCTTTTATCAAAACCTCTTCTTGGAGCCTCCTCTGATAACCCCCCCGCTAACACCGCTTAGTCCCCCTCCTCCCACCCGAACCCCCACCGCCCCAGCCCCACCCTCACCCACCTGCCCACTCTTCTGCCCAACCACCCACCCGCCTCATCACTACCCCAATCTTCTAACCCCACCCCACCCCCTCTCCCCTCCTCCGTCCCCAACCCTCTCACACCCCATCTTCCATCCCCACCCTCAACCCCCTTTTAGCCAACAAAGAGCTTGGTCGATCGCTCTCTGCAGCGCAGTCCGAAGCTTCCCGCTTGAAGGCCGACGTCGCGCGGCTGGAAACGACCGCGGCTTCGAGGAAGGAGGAAGCGGAGCAAGCGGCAGCTGCTGCTGCGGCGGCGGCAGCGTCTGAGTCGGCTGCTCGGGCGAGGGCGGCGGTGGCAGTGGGGGCGCGGCAGGACGCGGAGAAGGTGGTGAAGGGGCTGCGGGAGAGGGTGGCGAAGCGGGAGGAGGAGGCGGTGAAGGCTAGAAAGGTGAGCGTTTGCTTGTGCTTTTGAATCGGGGGGATGGAGAGTGGTGTGGTGGTGTGGGGGTGGCGTTGTTGGTGTTTTGTTGGATGGGAGTGATGGCCGGGGAGCGGGGGAGGGGGGTTGTGGCATTGTCGTTGTTGTTGGTGGTGGTTTTTGTGTGCGGGGTAATGGTGATGAAGGAAGGGGCTGCCGGAGAAGGTGGAGAAGCGGGAGGAGGAGGTTGTGAGGGCTAGAGAGGTGAGCGGTTTTGGTTTGTTTGGAGAGAGGAGGAGATCAAATTGGTGGTTGTGGTGATCATGGTGGTTGTCGTGTGCATCGTTTTGCATTACGTTAACCTCCCGATCGAAGTCCTGTATTGGTGCCCTCGCGAAGCCCCCCTCCGTTTTCCCCTCCACCGCCCCCCCAGCCCCCCCCCCTTGCGTTTAGACATTCACACTATATTTGACCCCCCTCCCCCCCTCCTTACGCCCCCCGCTGCTCCCCGAAAACCTCGTACCTTGAATATTCCCCCTTGGTCAGGATCTGGGAGAAGCTGAGGGAACAAGCCGTCGTCTAACGGAAGAGCTCGAGCGTGCCCGAGCGCTGCAGGCCGAGGCGCGTCGGGGAGAAGCAGCCGCCGCAGCAGCCGCTTCTTCAGCTAAAGCCGACCTCGAGACTGGTCAATCGCGGCAAGCGCGTGAAGTGTCCCGCCTCCGACAGGTGGTAGAAACCGCGGCGAGTCAGCGGCAGGAGGCTGAGAGGGAGTTGGAATTGGTTAGGAAGGATTGCATCGATTTGAGAGCGCGAGCGGACGCCGCGGAGGAGAAGGGGAGGGTGCAGGTCCGGCGGGGAAAGGCTGAGCTGGCGGAGGTTGTTCACCAGAAGAATGAGATGGTGGGTCGCGGTATGAGGTAGATAGGAAGAGAGAAAAGGCAGGAGGGAAGGAGGGAGGAAGGTTAACGGCTCCTGGAGTTGCACCGTCATTCGCCTAATAGAAGTGGTGTACCTAGGTTGCACTGATCCCTCTTCCCACTCCTCCCCTCCTGAGCTCAAGGTTCGGTAGATCTATCCCATGGCATGTGCCATGGCTTTTATGTAAGGCGCCCCCCCTCCCCCCCCTCGTCCCATCCCACCCCACCCCACGCCCCCCCACGCATCACAACACAACACAATACAGCACAACACAGCCCAGCATAACCAACCCCACCAAACTCCACTCCACCCCACGCCACCCCACTCAGCCCCGCCAAACCCAACCCACCCCCAACCCGTTACGGCCCTAAACCTTCCCCACATTTTGCTTCAGGCCGAACGTCGCCTCCAGCAACAAAAGCGCCAGCATGAGTCGGACCTCGTCGCGGAGCGGCAGAAGACGCAGCAGTCGTGTCGCGAATCAACCACCGCGGCCATCGCCTCCGCTATCTCTGCCGCGAAGAGCGACCACCGTCGCGAGACGGAGGCCGCTCTTGAAGCCCTCTGTTCCGAGAAGGATGCCACGCTCGACCGCACTCTTCGGGAGAAAACCCTCGAGCATACCCGGGAGCTGCAAAAGGCGGTGGCAGACGCGGTGGCGGTAGCGGATGCGGTGGCGCGGGAAAAGGCAGATTCCGCCGCAGCGGCTGCGGCGGCAGCGGCGGAGTTGTTAACCGCGAAAGCCGTCGCCGAGGCTAAGTCTGCAGGAGAGGAGCTGCTGGTTAGGGCGGAGTCCGCAGCGCGAGAGCGGGAGCGAAGGGCGGTGGAGGAGGCGAAGGCAACGGGAGTGGCGGCAGCGGCAACAGCAGCGTCGGAGGCGAAGACAGCGGCAGACCAAGACCGGAGGAATTACGACGCACACGCGGTTCAATCAGCGCGAGAGCTTGCCGCAATGAGAGAAAGCTTGGCGCGGAAATCAGAGCATCATAAGGTGGAGAAACAGCGTCTACAGCAAGAAGCGGCCTCCGCAGCCGAAGAAGGAGCGGCGGCAGCAGCAGCGGCGGCAAGAGCAGAGGAGAGCGCCACCCGCGAGCGGCGTCTTCTCGAAGAAGCGCACGAGCGCGCGATCAAAGAGATTAAGGAAGCGTTCTTGAAGCAGGAGGAGGATTTGGCTCGCGATGCGGGAGTTCGGGTAGACAAAGCGGTTACGGCGGCGCGGGCTGAGGAGGAGGAAAGGGCTCGGCGGAAACTTAAGGAGGTGGCGGAGGATTGGAGAGAGGAGACGCGGAGGGCGGTGGAGGTCGCGGCCGGGAAGAAGGACCGCGAGATGGCCAAGGCGCTGAAGGCAAGCGGGCAGACGTTCTGCTGGTTGTTCTGGGGGATTTATTGTCGTGTAGGCGGTGCACGTGTTACAGTGCGTGCTCTTTGCATCCGAAATCGTTGTGAGTCCTGACCTAGACGCGGCCGATAGCTTTTCCGTTCCAAGCATACCGTCTTGCGGCTTGTATCTCTACATCATCGTTTTGATCAAGGTCGATATTAGATGAGGGCATTTTTCCGGGGGGGGGGGTAGCATTCTTTCAACGTTTACCCCCACTGAAACAGCGTACGTAATACCCCTGTTTGAGAAGGCGCCCAAATCTTTTTTGTTTATATTTTCGCAGTATGAGACGTTTCTTCGCAGTGTTTGTGTAGCCCGCGGTTATCTTTTGCGCTTTACGTATGTACCCGGTATACTGTCACGCTCATTTTTTCTTTTTCGGCAGCGTAAGTCGCTGCTGCGTCGCCGACAGATTTTCTATACCCTCCCCCACCTCCCCGCCTCCCATATCCCCGGCTCTCCTACCCCCTTGCACGCAAAACAAAAACGCGGTTACAATGGCCATCAAAAGTAGGAGACACCAACAGTGTACCTTCCGATTCCCCCGCCGCCGCCGCTGTCGCCGCCGCCACCACCGCTCTTTCCCCCCCTCTCCCGCCCAACTAGGCGGCAACCCGGCTCGCGGTGAAAGCCCGGCGAGATCTTCAAGCCTCCTTCGACGCCGAGAAGGTGCAGCTGATGGACAACTTCGAGAAACGCCTTCAAAATCTCCAGGAAACCCATCTCGCGGAGAGGAATGTGCTGGAAGAAAACGCGTCAATGTGTGCACGGCGGGCCGAGGAGGCGACTGCAGCGGCTGACACGGCAGTGACCGCGGCGGCGGCGGTAGCTGCAGATGAAGCCTCAGCAGCAACGGCGTTAGTTAAAACCAAGGCGGCAGAGGTGACGGAGGTGCGCGAAGCGCTACGCGCGGCAGAGGCCAAAGCGGAGGCCGCAGCCGCCGAGGTCTCGGCCCAAAAAGAGGGCGCAGAATACCTGAAAGACCGGCTTAAGGCAATCCCGGAGGAGCTGAGAGCGGCCTTTGAGGCGGAGCTTGGCGAACGCGAGGGGGCAGTCCGGGAGAAGGTTAGGGACGAAGTGAGAACCCGGGGGGGGGGGCGGGGCTCTCGTTTGTTGCTTTCCTTAGTCATTTGACCATTGACCACGCATCCTTTTCGAGACGAAGCACCGTTCCTACTCCTAGTAGAGACACCTCCAATGTTTGGGCGCTCATTACGCTTCTTCCTTATATTAAATAAAACTGTTTGCTTATATTATCCCCGTCCTGTTTCGTCGTCTGTGGCCACCATCCATCTCCTAGGATAGCGATCGTTTTCTTGCTACTCTCTAGTCTACCAAACTCTTCCATGTCACATCCGTCTAATTTCCTCCTGTCCTCTAACACATCCCGTTCCTCCTTGTATATTTCAGTTCATCCTGCTATGTGAGTCCTACTTTCTATTTTTTGTGCCACACGGGCGCATATGTGCATCCATGTCCGCCTCCTCCCGACTACTGGTATACATCTTTTTTTTTTCTGGTAGGTCCAGGTCCCCTGCTCGAAATCGCAGTTTCAGCTTTTCGCGTAGTCCATTGTGCCGTGCAAATGCGTTTTCATTCCAGTATCTTTCCTCAATCCCCCGTGTATCTCTAAGTGCTTCTCCTCTTTTACCTTATTTCTTAGCGCTAACCGTTCCCTTTCTTCTATTCTTTATTTACTTCTGTCTTGTACCCGCCAAACGTCTCTATCGACAGTATATCTTCTTAGTCTCCTCACTCCTTCCATATTTTCTCGACTACGTTGTCCCATCTTATTCCAGCTCGTCCTTTTGTTATTTTCTCTCATACAGCCCTATCAGCTATGGCTGGCAACCTCTTTTCTGGCATATTATTCTTACATAATACTCACAACCAAAGAGTGTCGATTTAGTCCGGTTGCCCAAACAGAGGGTGTACGAGATGTGTGACGGTGGTTCTTGAAGTGGTTCGTTGAAAAGATTACCTGAAGAGGAAGCATGGTGTCGGGAGGAACGCGAAATGAGCTAATAGAAGGGGCCACAATGATGGTGGTTGAGTTGTGGTTGTCCTATTTATAGGTGTTTCGATTATGTTGGCTTCGTGTGAGATAATACATCAGGGTTCAGTTGTTGTGATGGGCCCGCTTCGAGAGTCCTGTCCACTGCTAAGACAACATCCCGACATCAGCAGCCTATCTCTTACGTGAATGACCCCCCGCCCCCCACGCCACCCCACCCTGCATCCACGCCCGATCAACTACATGATTGGCCCTCCTCCCCCGACCCCCCCTGTGTGTCTGCGCACGTCGTCCTCGCTGAGGAAGCCTCCACCCTACCCTATCCTTCCCCACCTTCCCCTATCCTAGCTTACGCTACCTTACAGTATATTACCTACCCTCTCCCCCCCATCCAACATCTGCCTTACCCAACCCCCCACCTATCCTACCATACCGCAGATGCAGGCGAGGTTCGAGGCCGAGATGGCGAGAAGGGAAAAGGAATCAAGAGGCGAGATGGAAGCATCACTCGCCCGAAATGCCGCCGAGCTCGCGGCGTCTCACGAGTCCATCCTGACAAGTGCTGTCGCCGCAGCAGCCGCTGAAAGAGACGAGACTGTTCGCCAAGCGCGGGAATCGATGGCGCGGTGTGAGGAGCGCTGTCGAGCTGCGCAGGAGTCTGAGACCGAGGCCCGCCGGGCGTTGGCTCTGGAATCGGAGCGGTTGAAGCTAGTTCAATCGAACGCGGAAGCCGCAGCAGCAACGGCTGCAGCAGAAGTAGAGGCGGCGGCAGCAGCAGTAGCGGCGGCAAAAGCAGAAACAGCAGCAGCAGTAGCAGCAGAAGCAGCTACAGCAGCTGAAAGAGAAGCGGCAGTAACAGCAGCAGCAACGAGAGCAAAAGCGGCAGCAGAAGCAGAAGTAGCAGCAGCAGGAGCAATAGCAGCAGCAGAGGCAAAAGCTGAAGAAAAAGCTGCCGCAGCAGCAGAAAAAGAAGTAGCAGCAGCCGCAGATGCATCGGCGGTGGCGGCAGCCTTGGCGGCAGCAGAAGAAAAATTGGCAGCGACAGCGAAAGCAGCAGCAGAAGGGGAGGCGGCGGTGGTGGCAGCGGTGGCGCAGGAAAAAGCGGCGGCGGGACTGGCTGTGGCGGAGGCAGTGAAGGTTGCCCGTGTCCGCCATCGGGAAGAGTTAAAGGAAGCGCTGAACTCGCTGGCGGCAGACCAGAGCGCGGCATTGAAAGCGGCGCGGAACAAGGCGGAGAAGGACCAGGCCGAGGCAGTGGCGGTCGCGAGGAGAGAGGCTCTGGAGGAAGCTGCTGTGGCAGGGGCGCGAGCCGCGGCAGCCGCAGCAGCGACAGCGACAGCAGCCGCAGAGGCGAAAGCTGAAGCGGCGTCAGCCGCGGACAAAAAGATAGCGGAGGCCACCGCGCAAGCCGAGCGAGAGCGAGCCGATAGAGAACGGGAGCAAGCCGTGCGAGAGCGCGAGCAAGAGTTAGCCGAGAGGGAGCAGGAGCGGGAGCGCAAGCGTGTCGAGCGCGATAAGGAACGGGAAAAGGAGCACGAGCAGGAGCGTCAGCAGGAGAAGGAGCGGTACGAAGCTAGGTTACAGCGTGTGGAGCGTCGGGCGCAGGAAGAGCGGGAGGCGGGGGACGCGAAAGACGCGCGGGACGCCCGTACGCGAGCCGGGGAGCAGGAGGCGGCCGTGAGGGCGGCGGTGGAGGCGGAAACAGGGAAGCTCGAACGGCGGCACGCAAAGGAGATAGAGAATGTTGCGAACGCGGGAGCGCTCGCGACGAGGGTAGCGAGGGAGACCGCCTCGAGGAAGGGCCATGACCGGCTGGTTGCTGCGGAAAGACGGGCGGAGGAGGAGAAGGGAAAGCGGAAGGCGGCGGAGGTGGCTATGGAGGAGGCGACGAGGAGGTGGGGGTTGGAGGTGAGACGAGGAGTCGTGGCTGAAGGAGGTGGCTGTGAGTTCTATCGTGCCATTGGCGCGGAAGACGTTTTGTTTTTTTCTGCACATCATTTTGTATGAGTTTGTCTTCTTCGTGTTTCGTTTCGTTTATTTTATTTTTGTTTTTTGTTTTTCGGTCGTTCCTCGTTATTTGAGTGAACAACACCGCCCCGCCCCCCCCCCCCCCCCCCCCCTCCCCCCCCCCCGCCCCAGCCTCCCTACTCCCTTCCCGTTCGAAAGCGAAACGAGAGCCTCGGCCCTGGCGAACGATAATCGAAACCACCGGGAAGCTCACATGCCGCGTCTCTCCCAAATTATATGCCCTCGCCTATGCCGCTCGCCCACCCCCCCCCCTCCCCCCCCCCCCCCGCTTTCGCGTCCAAAAACTAAACAGAGAGCCTCGGCCCTGGCGGATCAGAATCGATCTCACCTGGAAGCCGTCCAAGCTGCGCTCGCATCGCTGACCTCCGAAAAAGACGCTGCCTTGCAAGCGGCAGTGGATGCCGAAAAAAGACGCGCGGTAGACGCGGAGCTAAGGGCGTCTTCGGCTGAAGTTAGGGCTGCTAAGGCTGAAGAGTTGGCGGCGTCCGCCGCGGCAGCAACAGCGGCAGCTAAAACGGCTGCGGTGAAGTCGGCGAAATTGTCGGACGAGAGGGTGGAAGTGGCAGTGGCGGAGGCGGTGGCGGCGGCGGAGGGGCACATTAGACAAGAAGGGGAGCAGGAGCGGAGGCGTTGGGAGGTAGGGGTGGAGAGACGAGCACGCGAGGAGGTGGAGCGCGTGCGGGAGCAGGCGGAGATGGCCGTGGAAGAGGGGGCTGCGCGAGCATCGGAAGAGGTAGGATAGGGGAGCGGAGGGAGCGGGGGGGGGGCATGTTCTTGGCAGCACACAATCGAATCCCCCCGCGTAAAGTCTCGCCCCCCTTTTCTTCCCCTCTTCATTTTTCTAACCATGTTTTGCGCTGACACGGTCATCGCTGTACCTCATTATCACCCTTGACTACTCCTCACTGCCCCTGGTATCCTCTGGCTGCTCTTGACCGTACCTCCCGCAGCTTGAGCGTCTGCGGGCGCACTCGTCGACACTGTTGGAGACTCTCCGCGGAGCGCAAAAGAAGGCCGCGACGGAAGGAAATCGCGCTCGGGAAGCCTTGGACGAGGCAGAAAGCCTCCGGCAAAGGGCAAACCTCTTAGCCGATGAAACCGTCGCGGTTAGGGATAAGGCAGCAAGGCGCGAGGAGCGGCATCGCGAAGAGCTGGCGCGATTGGCGCGGGCCCTAAACGCGGCGGAATCGGCGGAAGTGTCGGTTCGGGATGAAACCGCTGCTACGGTGACAAGATTGGAGGTAGAGGCCAGGCAGCAGCGGGAGCGGATGGCGGCGGAGACTGCGGAGAGCTTGGTGAGGGCACTGGAGGAGATGGAGCAGCAGCAGTCGGAGGTGCTTAGCGCGGCGCTGGTGAGGAGTGATGCGGCGCTAGGCGAGGTGGCGCGGGTTAAGGAGGTAAGGGTGTGATTTGTGTTGCATTGCATGAGATAGCCAGGCGCGTCGGTTCAAGACTAGGTTTGAAGAATGGCTGTTGTTAGCAACATGACATTGTACATATATGTACGGGAGTATAGACTAGAACTTAAAAGTTAAAGTAAGAACGGCGTTTTTATTATCATCACGTTTCTTTCCAGCTCAACTCGTAAGATGTTTTACCTTCAGCGAGCTTCTGGACAAGCCTTGGTTGCAGGTATCTTCCCTTATCCTCCGGCACAGGCTTCAGCGTTCCCGCTTTTCAGCTTTTTATGCTCGTCGATTAGCATCGAATGCCGCCAACTCGCGCTCTCGCACTTTCGGCCTATCAATTTGTAAGGATATATTCTAGTGAAGCTTTTTTGGCAAGTTTCTTGCCAATTTGGCAATTTTTTTTTATTTGGACTTGCCAAAAAAAAAAACGTGCCAAACTTTGTTCCAGATATTTCCATTCCGCTTCGTTGGCAACGTTTTGGAAAGTAAGATTTGCCATTTCATTTGCCATTTTCGGCCAATAACGCCTACGCAAGGCTGTACAAACCAGACCACCCCACGACGCCCGACGCTAGACTTGCTCTAACTTCTGTAATGGCGGGAGGTACGGAGGATACACGGTGCCATTGGCAGCAGCTATGATAGGGCTGACGACACTGGCCGAGAGGCCCGTGTGGATGCACATGGGCGTCGTTTTGAGCGGGTGGTGAAGCATCATCGCAAACAGCAGCCGCCCCAGCCTTTCCCAGGCGAATTTAGCGGGGCTGGAAGGACGGCCAACCTCTGAGGTACATGGGCTGTGCCTGGAGTCCTTTCTGCGCCAGCATTTACTCCATAGAGAGCGTCGACGTGCCGTTGGCTCCCTGCTGCTGCTGTGGAGGTTTGAAAAAAATCTGAGGTCACTATGATGAAAAAACTTGCCAAAAAAAAAAAAAAAATGCCAAATGTGCAGCGTTTCGCGATAGAAAGTTTTGTCGCCTTTTTGGAACGTGTTGCCAATTTTTTCTTGCCCAAATAGCAAGTTTTTGGAAATTTCGTTTGGTCGATAGAAACGACTCTAAGAAATAATCAAAAGGTCGCCAGAGTACCTGTACCACCCAGTACCAGTCATTTTAGGTCGAAGTACTCCAGGGACTCGCGAGTACTCAGTCATTTCAGCTCGAAGTACTCCAGGTACTGGCGAGTACTCAGTCATTTCAGGCCGAAGTACTCCAGGAACTCGCGAGTACTCAGTTATTTCAGGTCCAAGTACTCCAGGTACTGGCAAGTACTCAGTCGTTCAGGTCCAAGTACTCCAGGTACTCGCGAGTATTCAGTCATTTCAGCTCGAAGTACTCCAGGGACTCGCGAGTACTCAGTCATTTCAGCTCGAAGTACTCCAGGTACTGGCGAGTACTCAGTCATTTCAGGCCGAAGTACTCCAGGAACTCGCGAGTACTCAGTCGTTTCAGGTCCAAGTACTCCAGGTACTGGCGAGTACTCAGTCGTTTCAGGTCCAAGTACTCCAGGTACTCGCGAGTACTCAGTCATTTCAGCTCGAAGTACTCCAGGGACTCGCGAGCACTCAGTCATTTCAGCTCGAAGTACTCCAGGCACTGAGTCATTCAAAATGACCGGTACTCGGGGGTAATTGACTGAGTACCAATGACTGGTACTGGTACTCTGATGACCTTTGAAATAGCTCCTTGCGGGAGTATAACCTACGACATTGACCTCAATAGCCACGCGGCTTACTATTACCACCGGAAACGACGACTGACGTACCGTACAATATGTGTAGCCCCTAACATGTATTTTTTATTGGTATCGTGCATTTTCCTTCCCCTCCTCCTTAAAAGGCGATGTGGAACAAGGCGGAAGAGAATACAGAAGCCCTGCGTTCGGCCTTCGAGGCGGCAGCCGAACAAGCCGCGCGGGAGGCTGAGCACGCTACCGCCGAGGCGCTGGCGAGGGCTGACCAAGAGTACAAAGGTACGACGTCGGCTGACGCATACTACGGGACGACTTTTTGCGGGGGACCCTCGCTTGAGGATCTCTATCAGTACAGGGCACCAAATACCACTCCGATTAACAAGAAAGGCTGGCTGATATTAACACCAGCAATCCGGGAGTCGCTCAACTAAAGTTTGTGTAGAACGCACCCTCTCCCGAATAAGAAACCCAGCCTGATCTGTTTCTTATCAGGCATCCTGTACTGTACCTCACCAAAATCTTTATTTTGATAAACAGGTTTGGTGCAACCCGGTGAACAACCCCACGGGCTAGGAAAATTACGAACAGCATGGTAAAACATAACAGGAATTTCAGTGATTTTGGATATTTCCTCAGTTGACGCGCCTCACCAATGATATATACTTTGGCTTGAAAGCGCTACCCTTATCATGCCATGAGTCACCTCTCCCTTGTGGGCCATAGTACGGCGCAGAGGGTGTACTTTTGGGCCGAACCATGTATGACTGACGGAGCGAATAGAGGAACTATTCGACATGTTTTAGTTGTGATTGGCGTTGTGGTTGTATACGTTTTACACCTAGGCCGTGGGATGAATCATCGTGTTGCGCGTACAATGCTTTTATCAAAGTCTGCTTTCGGGTGACGTACAGAGGTAGTCATGTGAGGAGCCTCAGATCGATTAGAGGCACCCCTACGGCAGAACGCGTCTTGTCTAGCTTGTCTGGCTTGCCCCATCCAATACGTTTGATATGAACGAGGCTCTGTGCTTCACATTGTTTTAACGGTATACCTGGACCGCAAGGGGTTCAGCGGAATCGGGAGGGGTGCTGAAATGATCCAACTCTGATTTCGATTCCGTGTAGTTTGTACCAGGACACGTGTTGCAGTTCTGGAGGGCTGAAACCCTCCCCCGTGCCCTGTCTCCGACGTAGCAGATAGGCTTGCTCGGGCTTTGGTGGCGAGGGATGCGGCGGAAGAAGGTCGCGCTCGCCATGAGAACCGTTCCAGGGAGGGATTCGACGATCCATTCGCGGGTCGGTTTGCGAAGCCGTCAGTGGAGCAAGGCGCGGGGGGTTTTGCGAGAGGGGAGGATTCGAGGATGTCGCATGCTGAACACGAGGTAACGTGAATTGTGTTTGCCTGTTCCGGCGTTGAATGGTTGGTTTGTTGGTTGGTTGGATGATTGGTTGGTTATTCGGTCGTTTGTTTTGTTTGTTCGTTGGTGTGCTTGGTTTTCTATTTGTCTACAACATGCCGTCCCTGCAGCCGTTGAACCAAGAGATCGCTTGGCGCACGAAACACATCTTCACAACGTTTATTACAATACGTTTCGTTTTTTTGCTCTCGATTATTCATCCCCCCCCCCCCCCCTTAAAACATGTACCAAGGTATATACTACTTGGCCTCGTTTGGCACCGACGCTGTTAAACATTATGTGTATATTGGCTTTGGTTGGCAACGACGCTGTAAAACATGCCAATTACTGCGTGAGCCAGGCAGCCAATTTTGTTTTTTTGGGGGGTTACCATGATGGTTATCGAGTTAGATCATATTGTGCGGGGTGGAGAACCCCAACGCCGCACAAGGGGAATGAACACATCACGTAGTGTGAAATATGGTAAGGCACCCACGAGGCAGTTACGTAATAATACGCATTGCTGCCTCTGGAGTGGCCACAGAAGAAAACAAAGTACCTCATTGGCGCTGTCATCCATAAAGAAAGTAGGCACCAGGGGCCGAAGTCCGTCTTACGAGCGGTTCTTGGAAGGATGCAGTTCACCCTTCATGCGACACGCCGAACACCTCATGGTGCTTCGTGCTTGGTGCAAGCAATGTCTGCCTGGTTGGTGAAACCCGACGTGCTCCGTCGCGGCATAGTAGGGATGTGAGGGTCTATGGTTATACGACTACGGCCTTGCACAAACTGAGTACACCCCCCCCCCGCGCCGCTGACGCCGCTGCCGCCGACACCGACCTCATTCCATTTGTCCCTTTGGCGGCCCGTTCGCCACTGGGCTGTGCGTGGCGCAGGAAGCTTTGCTCGCGGCGCTAGCCTCCCAGCGCGCGCAGCACGAGTCGCAGCTAGAGGCCAAGCTGGCCGAGAGAGACGCCGAAGCGCTCGAAGCTCTGCGTCTCCTTGACGCGCGGCACCGGGCCACCGCGGCGGCAATAGCAAACCGTATCGGTGGTGGTAGCCGGACCTTGAGTGGGGCGTCCGGCGCTGCATCGACAAGCGAGGTTGGAGAGGATGCTGGAGCCCGGGAGAACGGTAATGGTGGTGGTGATGTTGGTGTCGGTGGTGGTGGTGGTGTTGATAGTGGTGGCGGTGATGGTGGCAGGGACGGTGGTCGCGGCAGCGGGGTCGGCAGTCGACATCGGCAGCGACGGCGACGGTCCCCGATGCCCTCCGCGTCGGCGAGCGGCCTGCAGAATGGTGCGCGGCAGGAGAGGGGGGGGGACGAGGCGCGGCGAGAGGGGGCCGCCTTGTCGCGGCAGTCAGCACCACAGGGAAACTCGACAGTGGAAGTTGACGGTCGGCGGTTGCGGTCGCGGTCTCGAGCACGGCGCGCGTTAGAGCCCGCGGAAGAAGGGGGCGCGAGGGAAGGGGCGGGGGTGGCGACGCGGACATTTCGGTCCGCTTCCATCGCCGCTAGTGCTGGCGCTACAGCTTCTGCTGCTGCGGCCGCCGCTGTAACGGCTAGGGATAACGCACTGCGCGAAGCGAAGGAAGAGAGCGAACGCCTTGGAGAGGTAATTTCGTCCCCGGGGGGCTCGGATCAATCCTGGCCGTCACCGGTGCCTGCGATGACAGGCTTAGCGATCGGTGGCGGTGGCGGTGCCGCCGGCCTTGATTATGGGAGCCCGTACCGACGATACGACGGTAATGGTAGTAGTGGTAGTCCAGACTCCACGACAAGCGGCCGCCTTGCCCTCTCCGTGGCGTGCGAACCGCTCCTTGAAACAACTCCGGCCAGAAGGGCCCCCGTGTGGACCGTCGGGAGCGGCACCGCGATGGCGCCCGCCGCCAGTGATAGGGCGAGCACGTCCAGCACGCACGCCCAAACACGAGCAAGTAGCGGCTCCCCGATGGGAGGGGTCCGAGAAGGGGATTGGCGAGTCGCGGTCCGGTCTGACGCCGGTGCTAGTGCAGGGTTGGGGTCTACTGCAGGAGGGGGTGGGGTGGTGGGGTCTTCCGGGGCGGGATTGACGGTGACGGAGGAGCGTTATAGGGGTGAGCTGGAGGTGCTACGGTCGCGCGTGCGGGAGGTAGAAGGGATGATGGAGACAAGAATGGAGGACCGGGCGAGGGTCTATCGACGGAAGTTGCGCGCGGCCGTCACGGAATGCCGCACGTTAAGGGTGAGCGGTGGGATCAGCGCGTAGTCTTGACTTATTTTCAATCCCTACCCGCATGTCCCCGGCGGTGCCTGGTGGCAGTTAATCAGATCATCAGATCATTACATTGTGTTAGACCGTTGCTAATGGCAAAGCGATAGGTTAACACATCCATTCGTGAAAAAAATGACCACTTTGCTGAAGACATTTTTGCACCGTCGCTGTGGGCAAAAAACGATTAAAATGTAATGTGTGTGGATCGTTTTTTGTCGAGCGGCCCAACTGGTCAAGTATCATCAAGCTTCGATCAACATTGTCCACCACCCATGATTGACCTTCGATCTCGAGATAAAGACAGCCCACGTTCACCCCTCTTCGTTCCGGACGAGGTCACATTAGTGTAGGTGACAGCGCCAAAGAGTTCATGTTGATCCATGATCTGGGACGTGAGAGGTTGCCTCTGTTGTCCTGTGATCTTCAGTCAAATCCCCGCAAAATTTATATTTTTGCCCGTTTGGAGACGATCGAGAATTTTCGTTACTGTTTTCCACGCACCAGCCGCCAAACGTATTTTTAACAGAAGCCCTGTCGACGCCCGCCACACGTCGTCACAATGTGAGCACTGTGCACCAAGGGTGGGTTGGAGCCCTTAACGAGCTCACCTCGTTTAGACTTCCCGACGCTGTCGTTGATTTCGTCAAACAAAGTGTTTGGATCACACCAAATCGCGCCGTTTCTAATCCAAGATCTGCTTGAGATTTTTTCAAGCAGATGCTGCACAAGATCGCCGTCAGATTTTTTTTTTCCAGAATATTGGAAAGTTCCGAAGAAACGAAAAATCATCTCAAAATCAGACCCGTAGGCAACCGTCCAGGCGATTTATGGCTGTCTTCGGAAATTAAACATTTCTATTTAATATATGCTCGCCAGTGGCAACGGTTTTGAGTATTCTACTGCTGCGGATATTGTCCCACGCCAACCCAAGTAATCGCGTCCCCCAAAACGTGGGTGCCATTCTTAAAGAGTAACCGGTTCATGATATCACTGGTTGATTTTTAGTAGATAACCAGCGAACAAGTTCATTGGGTGTTCAATTCACTCATGTTGCCATCCTTCTCTGGGGGGAGTCTATTAAAACCCTTTGCATAAACGAACATTTCATCCGCCGATTCCTTCATCGCTTTTCTGCGTCAGTGCCTGGCAGGCTTGAAGAAATAGGCATCTCGTAGAAGCCTCGTCAACATCCCCAGGGGTGGCTACCGAATTTACCGCCTCAATAGTTCCGCAAACGTATGTACCAGTATGATGCGAAGTTTTCAGACACTGCGTTTTCATCCAAAGGCGTGAAGGTGTGTCTAACAATTGGTCATGCGTACGTACTTACTGCTGCACTGCAGCAACTGCCGCTGCTGCTGGTAGCCCGCCACGGCAGCGCATCGCTTGTAGTATAATACGTATGTATATACAACACTCACATATATCCCTGAAGCACCATGATAACATTGTGCGCAAAATCCAAAAATTCAGATCGCCACCATCTTGGTCGCCGCAATGGTCGTCGTGCGTTATCCCTTATATTGTGTGTCGCCCGCACGCATTCCGTTTACGTACCGTCTCACTCGAATGCCGAAATCACTTCATTATTTCACCCCCACACTATTGTCACTACTACCTACCTGGCACCTGGTATATTGCATGGTGATAACGTACAACGCAACCATTTTTTCGTTTTGCCGTATAGGTGCGGGAGCACAGAGAAGTTTCGAGCAATGCGGGTGACGCTGATGCTACGTGACGTGGCGAGATAGCGTTTTAGCTGCAGTGGAGAAGGTTGGTGCGGGCTGCGCCGCAGGATACCGCGAGAGGAATGCTTTCGGTGACCAGAAAATGCCTCCCTTGAAATGTTTTTTTTTTGTGTGTTAATTTTTTGGGGAGAGGGGAGCCGCCGCCCCGGGCCGACACTGTCCGCCACGTCAATTATAGTTTATTTTTCTTATATTTTGGAGGGGGGCGTGTTTGCTTTTTGGGAAGTAGTTAGTGTTTCTAGGGCCTGACGTAAGTGTAACGGTCCGGGGAGACGCTGTCTGCCACGTGTGTTTACACAGGATTTTCCTTGTTCTTGGTGCAGTCTTTTAGAGTGGAGGGAAAAGGGATATCTGGTGTTTGCAAGACCCGACTTAAGTGCACTGGCCTGGGATGACGCTGTTCGCTGCTTCTACTAGTAACATTTTCTTTTTTATGGCGGGCGTTTTGAGGAAAGGGTGGAGGGGAGGAAATAGCTGGTGTGCTTGAGCCCGGTGTAAGTTTATTGATCCGGAGCGCTGCAGTATTCCACGTCCATTATTATTGTTTTTTTCCTGCATCTGGGAAGGCAAATGTTTTTTGTAGGGGGTGGTTGGTGTCTCCAGGATCTGACGTAAGTGTACCGGTCCGGGGAGACGCTATCTGCGAATTGTAAAATATACAGGGCTTTCCTTATAAAGGGGCAGGCTTGGGAGCGGAGGGGAGGAGGGGAGTGACCGGTGTTTGCAAGGCCCGATTCAAGTGTATTGGCCTGGGGAGACGCTGTCCGCCACCTTTATTAAAACGAACTTTCCCTTATTCTGGCAGGCGTTTTGGGGATAGGGTGGAGTAGAAGGAGGAGCGCTGTATTTCACGCAGCACTGACCTCGCGGCCTCTTTTGCGACTATTGCAATGGAGCCCCGTTGACTGATTATTTCGTTCCGTGGGGCGCTTCGACAGTTTCTGACTGAGTGTCTGCGCCGCGGTAGCAAAGCCACTACGGCAGGAGCAGTGTCTGCACGTTGGTCTTGAAAGAATGACGCGTGTCACGACTATCTTTCCCCAGGAGAAAGAGATGGAGAGGACTGTGAATATGGTTATTTCAGACGTCGGTGCCATAGTCTACACCAGCAGTTGTTTGCCCCTTTTTGTTGTGTTTTTGTGTCAAACTTGGTAAGCATCACCCCATTATTTGTGCTGTGTTTTACTGTTAAAAACTTGGCATGCTGTACAGTATACTACGTTGGAACGAATTGTAAGGACCGTTCGGTTATTCACATTAGCACCCGGACCGTCCTTAAACCCCCAGCGGCCCTCATATTTCCGTTAAGAGTTGTATGCGCTGTGGACACGAGCGGGGTGCCTTGGAGTTTAAGGACGCCCGATAGTTCTCCTACTGTAGAGAGAACTTAAAAGCACAACAATGTCAAGTTAGCGAGTTCATCCTCTTACACGTATGCTGTACATGTTGTCAATATATTGCGGGAAAATTTTGGTGGGCTCATGCGTTGAATTTGCCTCGCACCCCATGGGATATACGGGTACGTACGTAGGCGTTGTCGATGTATTGTGGGGAACTTGTGGCCGTGTGCAACGCTTTTGTGGTGCGTTCCATGGCATGATGCGATGCGTTTTAAGTTGTGTATTTTTTAGTAGGTAGGTGGGGGCGTGGCGTGTGCGATAATTGTTTGTTCGTTCCGCCGTCAGTGGGTGTCCTGATGTTTTTTAGTGGTAGGCGTTGATGATAGGGTCGATTGTTGCTCCATGATAACGTATAGAAGGAGTAATAGGGGTGGGTAGTTTTGACTCACGGCTAGCTGGCTGACGTACTTGTAGGGTGTCCTGCATTATCGTGTTTTTCACAATGGATGGAACTAACCCTCACCCATAGGAAATCTACCGATGACTGCCCCCTAATGACGTCGCTAGGGTGAAATGGTTGAAAACCACAATAATGTGTCTCTGTACTTGTAGTACGGAGTAAATAAAACGAGACCTGGTGTTCTGCTGGTTGTGTCGCCCGCCCTCCCTACCCATACCTCAAGATGGGGCTGAAACACTTTGAGTGGCGAGACCACGATGATAGACAGACAAAGCAACTGGCGTTCTCGCCTGTAACGGCGCTTGCTTCGCTACACTAACAGCTCGTGTGGAACTCACCTCTTCTCAGACGCGTGCCCCGACAAGGGTGGCACTTCTTGGCTGACCCCTTATCCCAACACCGCCGTGGTATTATTATACCTGTTGGCCACGGGATGGTTCATCTCGTTGCGCTTTCATTGTTTCTCGACTTTTATGCTTGAGTGAGCTATAGAGCTCTTCATGTGAGGAGCGCCAGAAGAGGTAGGTGCACCCCTTCCGTAGCGTCCGTGCTCAAAAGGTTTCTAGTCTGGGCCACGTATCCCCACTCCTTACTGGAAGACCAGTACTGAAACGAACAACGGCGGGGCCTTGACAGCCTCCATGCGATCACGCCTGGCGCAGATCAGGTTCACGTGGCATCAGACATTCAGGATTAAGGGCGTACCGGCTTCGCGTAGACCTTTCTTCCCCGCCCCCCGGTTGCGAAGCAAATTTCCTGCCGCGTTAGCAAGCAAGCAGCGTGTTGGGCAGGTTTCTGCGCTCTTGGGGAATAGATACTACCGTTTGGGGCTCAGAGGGGGAAAAGTCGAACATATATTACAGCTGCAGCACCTGCCGACGAAGTAGCCAGGACTGCTGAAGCAGGAGGTGCGTCCGGTTTGCAACACAAGACGCTGTAAGACCCGCGCGCAGCATGGCGATACTCGTAGAGGTGCAAGCTCGATCTAGGCGCTTAATGAGATCGTGCTGGTCGATTTTGGTCGGTAGGGATGGACACCAAAGGTCATACTCCCTGCGCATGACTAGATATACACGCGTACGACAGGGATTGTTGCTGCTGTTGTCAATCACCTTACTTAGTTAAATGCCATAACAATCTAGCTGTTGTCGCGCCAGGGCACAAAATAGTCTAAGGTACATTAGCTTGAAAAGCAACCAAACAAAGCTCAGGCGGGGTCTCAGGATGACATCCAGTTCAGCGGTTTGGCTTAGCTGCGACAACATGATCGATTGGTAGTACACACCGGATACGTACGTACACGGACGGCTGATTTCACTTTTGTTTCTTGGTTGATGCACGACTTGCTTCAGTTATGTTGCGTGTATCATTTTTGGTTTGTTTAAACTTTTTCCTGGGGTGTTATTGTAGTGCGTTAGGGGACCGCCGCGTGAGGGAACCGCCAGAGCGTTTTTGGGCAGCGGGACCGCCGAGCGAGGGGACGGCCAACGGGTTTTGAGCAGCGGGACCACCGAGAGAGGGGACCGGTAAGAGGTTTTGGGTAGCGGGACCGCCGAGTGAAGGGACCGTCAAAGACTTTAAGGCAGCGGGACAGCCGATTGGACTTTATACTAAAACGTACAGATTTCCTATTTTTCTATACCGTATATAAGTTTATTTCGTACGCGTTCGGAAAACGAGGTATCCGGACCGAGTTTATGCTAAAACATACAGATTTTCCCTATAGTTTTAAATTTGATATGCGTTCGGAAAACGAGGTATCCGGACCGAGCTTATACTGAAACGTACAGATGTTCCCAACTAAATTTCTCCTAAAACGTACCTGGTACAGATTTTCTCTAGTAAACCGAGTAAAACGTACAGATTTTCCCTATTAAATTTTTACTAAAACGTACAGATTTTCCCTATTAAAATTCAAAATTTCATCGAGAAAATCTGTACTAAATTTAATAGAGAAAATCTGTACGTTTTATTAAAAGCTCGGTCCGGATACCTCGTAAATTTAATAGGGAACATTTGTACGTTTTAGTATTAACTCGGTCCGGATACCTCGTTTTCCCAACGCGTACGAGTTGAACTTTATATGCATATGTACCATTTTGATTTTTTTGCCTAGTCCGTCCCTTTTTCTCCGCCGGCGCGGAGTTTTTTTGTGTGCTTTCTTCTGCAATGCGATCAGACTACCCGTCGGTATATTACCAGCCGTGTGCCGGGCTCATGGGGCGTCCGTGGCGCGAGCTATGGCCGCGGAAAGCCGCCGAGACTGGCTCTATTTTGCGGGGTACGAGACACTTCTGTCCCCGGGCAAGCACACACTAGACGTATTTAAGCCTCGAGGTTAGGTCTTAAGTACTTCCAACTGGAAGAGCTAGGCCATTCGATATTTCGACCTTAAACGCATAAAAAAAACACCATATGTCTAAAACTCGAAATAGTGGTCTCTTTCAGTAGTACGCATAAAAAGAAAAGCCGAGGAAAGATCAAACTACTTGAAAATAGACTATGATATTTCTGCACTACTCCAGACGCAGATGGCAAGACGAGGATTTATGTCATGAGTCAGCACATGAGTGGGTGGAAACTTCGAGAAAGACCCTCCCCTGCCCATGCTGTGCGAGCTTGAACAAACGGCCAAAACAAATAACTGGTGCCTGGCAAAAACATTGAGTGCTTCGTACTCCATACTCGCTTCATATGTAGGATACCTCGCAGGCGTCTGCCGCCTTCGGTGTGCCTCAGTGTGGCAGTCAGTACAGCAGCACAGCAGGACTGGCCCTCAACCCGGTTCAATTTCCACCCTCGAAATGTAGGCATCCGTCTGATGTTTCCTCGAGCTTTTGTCGTCTGAAATGCTGTTGTTTGCTGGAAAATACTCGGAAAATTGCTTCAAATATGCACTTGGGCCAAAATGTGCCCAAGTGCATGTTTTGGGAAAATCCATATCTCACCGTGGTCTGCCGTGGTCGTTAGGTCGATAAAATAGACCTATTTTGTAGACATTTAAGACACGATGGGGCTTAATTTGGTTTAGAGCCTAAAATATAGGCATATCGTCAGGCTTAAATACGTCTACTACACACACGGTGGAACTTTAGTCCTCGCACGTACATCGGGGTGGCATCAAAATGTATTTGCGAGAGAATTTTCCCGCACTGCTAGACGCGGGCGCGGTGTATATGTACCCGCTGCAACGACGTGAACTATGTCATTACTGTGAGTTCTCCCTCACAATTGACACGGTGGTTACCATACAGCAGTAGCGAAACCTGTATAAAGAGATATAAAGTAGCAACACAACCCAAGCAAAAGTAACGATGTGCACACAACAGACCATATCGGCAACAAACATCGGTATGAACTGTCTACGATCACAGCAGCAGCAAGCAACCGCAGAGAGCGGCAATAATATATAGATCATAAAAAATCAAATTTTATTGAGAACGGGATTTTTTTCTGGATGGACCGAGGAGAATAAATACACAAGACGTTTACTCTCATCAAAAGAACATACACAGCGGTTTTACAATAGAGCACCACCAGCAAGCAGCACGTAGTCCATAGACTATAAGTTTACTGCGAGTTCTCCCTCACAATTGACACGGTGGATACCATACAGCAGTAGCGAAACCTGTATAAAGAGATATAAAGTAGCAACACAACTCAAGCAAAAGTAACGATGTGCACACAACAGACCATATCGGCAACAAACATCGGTATAAGCACGCGGGGAAAAATACTGGACACAGAAAACAAACAACAAATTGACACCAATGATTCCTCTAACAGCAGCGACAGCAGTACAAACCCATCACACAGCGAAAATGATCAAGACAACAATAGCGGCAACAATAACAATTCTGGTCAATGGTCCATTATTCCCGAGATTGATTGGTGATGGTGCATGTTTATTAAGATGTATCTCGCGTCGTGTGCACAACAACCCAGCTTTACATCACATCGTCCGTGCACATATTATTGCCCACATCACAACCAATTTGTACACCGTTATCCCAGGATCAGGTTTCAACACCTTCCACGACAGCATCTTAGCTGGAGCAAATCAAGGTCATGTAGATAATAAAGAATCATTTGTCGGTGTAAACAAGATATTTTTCTGAACGGAACAAACAACGCCAACGTGCCCGAAAAAGTTCCGTTTGTCTTGCAAAGTTCCGTCAGCAGCACCACCAGCAAGCAGCACGTAGTCCATAGACTCTAAGTTTACTGTGAGTTCTCCCTCACAATTGACACGGTGGTTACCATACAGCAGTAGCGAATTAAGCGCGCGGGGAAAAATACTGGACACAGAAAACACACAACAAATTGACACCAATGATTCCTCTAACAGCAGCGACAGCAGTACAAACCCATCACACAGCGAAAATGATCAAGACAACAACAGCGGCAACAATAACAATTCTGGTCAATGGTCCATTATTCCCGATAATGGTGATGGTGCATGTTTATTAAGATGTATCTCGCGTCGTGTGCACAACAACCCAGCTTTACATCACATCGTCCGTGCACATATTATTGCCCACATCACAACCAATTTGTACACCGTTATCCCAGGATCAGGTTTCAACACTTTCCACGACAGCATCTTAGCTGGAGCAAATCAAGAACTTGTGGAAGTCGCTGGATCTCAACCTACTACATATTCGAGTGTCGAAGAGTATCTCCACTTCATGTCACAGCCTTACGCATATGCTACAAACGTAGAATTAATTGCTGCCACGCAGTTATACGGAGTGGACTTTCGAATAACTTATAACACCGAGCCTCAGCAATATCCCAACCCTCCTCCTCCAAATGTCTGTGATATCTTATATTATCCACATTCTTTCCACTACGCATCCCTCCGATATACACCTTCTGCATAAATACTTCATCATCAGTTGTAGTCATTCGACTTGCGTCGCCCCCGGGAGGCACGTGTCCACCTCCCGAAGGGGAACCTTGTAGTCTATACGGTATAGAAAAATAGGAAATCTGTACGTTTTAGTATGAAGTCAAATCGTTTGTCCCGCTTCCTTAAAGTACGAGGAAAGGCCCAGTACAGACTTGACTACATACTGACACGGCAAGTGGATAGACGATTGCTACGTAATGCCACTGTGCGGACTCCACCCAGAGAGAAGGCCGAGTCGGACCACAACCTCGTGATAGCAAATATTCGCCTCTTAAGCCGCATCGCACCAAATCGTCCAAAGATCGTTATCAAAAACCGGCGAGCTATTGATCTACAAAGATTAATGGCGGACCCGCATCTACGGATGAATTTGCAAAATGCGACAACAGCCAACCTTGCCTCTCCGACACCCGGTACTAATGCCGGAAGCGTTGATGACATTGCCTCATTACTGACCGCGACGCTAATGTCAAATGCCGCCGACATAGCGACCCCTATTCGGCGCAAACAAGTGCCGAGGCGCTGGTGTGCGACCGAGGAGACGAAAGCGGAGTTGAATGCACGATCTGGCAGGATAGGGAAGACGCGAGGGAACGGGCCCGTTCTGCTCCAAACGATCGTGGTCTACGGCAAGCCTTGAAGGCGACCATCAAACAGCTGAAACGCACGCGGGCGGAAGCTGTTCAGAGGTTCTTCGAAGATTACGTTAGCCAACTCGAAGGGCGTATCCGAGAAGGCGATCAATTTGGCTTCTACAAACACCTCAAGGGGATGGATGTGGAAGGGAAGAGGACGTTCAACTCGCAGTACATCAAGGACGAGGAAGGTCGATTGCTGCGAGATAATGCCCTCATCCGCGAGCGGCGGGATAATGCCCTCATCCGCGAGCGGTGGATGAGGTAGTTTCACAAAATGCTCAACACCAAGTCACCGACCCTTGATCCGAGCATTGTGGACAAGCTTAAGCAGTGGCCCCCGTGCAGACCACTGGACGATGTCCCGTCTAGGTACGAAGTAGAGGAGGCGATCCGGGCGTTGGCGAACCGAAAGGCGGTAGGGCCCAATGGTCTCCCGGCCGAGCTCTTGAAGGTTTTGGCCGACGGAGGAGAATTCAACATCCTCGGAAACTTCCACGATATCATCGTCGCTGTGTGGAGGGGGGGTGGCGTACCGCAACAATGGAAAAATGCAACGATTAAGATGCTTCACAAAAAGAAAGATCGGACTGAGTGGCAATTGTCGTGGCATCTCCCTCGTGGCTCACGCCGGCAAAGTGTTCCTCAAAGGCATCGCGGGTGGCCTGAGTGACTATTGCGAGCGCGAGAACATTCTGCCCGAGGAACAGTGTGGGTTCAGACCCCAGCGCTCGACGGTTGACATGATGTTCGTAGTACGACGACTGCAGGAACTGGCGCGGAAGAAGGACACCCCCGTGTACATGTGCTTTATCGACCTCACCAAAGCATACGACTCCGTCGACCGAAGCCTTTAGTGGGATGCCCTTGCTCGTTTTGGCGTGCCACCGAGAATGCTCGCCGTCATCCGCCGATTCCACGACGGTATGCAAGCATGCGTGCGGCTGGATGATGGAGAGTGCTCGGATAAGTTCGACGTGGGGCAAGGTCTCAGGCAAGGATGCGTGCTCGCGCCACTGCTGTTCAACGTGTTTTTCACGGCGGTACTGCGTGTGGCCGAGAAACGCTTCCTCGCTGATGCAGCCATCACGGACAACATGGTGCAGCTCCAGCGAAAGGAGGAAGGCGAGAAGAAGGGCACTTCACGCACAAGCAAAGTCGACGGACGGAGGGGGAAGGAGGGGGAGGGGGTGCAGAGATTGTGGGGTATGCTGTACGCGGACGATGCGGGCATCGTATCGCGATCATCAGAAAGGCCGGAGAGGATCATGACGGTGATCGTGACTGCGTGCTCGTCGTTCGGGCTTACAGTATCCGAGGCAAAAACAGAGAAAATGTGCCTGGACACCAAAAGCGGGGAGAAGGTGTCCTTCACGACCAATGCAGCCTGCCAGGTATACAAACAATCCAGTTTGTATACTTGGGCGGGGCTATCACCGCAGACAGAGACCTAATGCATTGAAATAACGCGGCGTCTTCAGAGGGCCTGGGCGTGCTTCCAGCTGTACAAGATGGAAATCTATGATCGCCCGGGTGTGCGTTTACGGTTGAAGGTGCGGTTGCTAAAAGCTGAGGTGGTCGAGACACTTCTGTTCGGTTGCATGACGTGGAGCCCGAAGAAGCCTGACTATGACAAGCTACGACGGATTCACCGCTCCATGCTCCTCCGATGCCTTGGATAGCGGAAACGGAAGCGCGACGACCACACCCTATCGTACGCCGACGCGCTTGTCCAGACAGATTCCGAGAGCGTTGAGGCGATATTGCGCAAACGGAGAATTTTGTTTGCGGGATTCGTGGCACGTATGGGGGAGGAGCGTCTGCCACAGAGGGTGGTGTTTGGGGAGTTTGTTGGGGGTAAGGGCTACTCAGGGGGGCAAGAAAAAGACTGGATGGATCATCTGAAGGAGGATATGTCGGTCTTTGGAATGAAATTCGAAGGATGGCGAAAGGCTGATCAGAAGGCTGGCAGATGGTTTCGAAGAGTAGAGGAGGGAGCCGAGTTGTTCATACGGAATTGGCAGAGACGCAAAGCTGCAGAGCGACGCGCAAAGGCTGCGGCAGCGCCATCCACCGGTGGCATCTCTAAGCGGCCGGGGGGAGGGGGAAGGGGGGGACGCGGGGAGGGGAATGGGGGAGGGGGGGAGGGGGGAGGGGGTGAGGGGGGGAGGGGGGAGGGGGAAAGGGAGGAAGGGGGGAGGGGGAGAAGGGGGAGCGCCATGCCCAAGAGACTGAAGTTTGGGTTCGGCCATCATCGTATTGAAAGTTGTGGGCCTTCTAATGGCCGTCACAAGATAGCATAAGACCGCCCTGACTTCTTCGCCATGTTGTGTTCTCTCCCAGGTGCCATTGATGATGGACGTGATACCCTCTGCTAGCCCAATGCCACCCTTAGCCAGTTCCTAGGGGCTGCTAGTATGGCATTTTTCTTTCTTTTCTTTTTCTTTTTTCTTTTTTCTCTTCTTTTTTCCTTGCCTTGCTTCCTCTTCTTGTCTTGTCTTTTTCTTCTCTTTTCTTGCCTTTTTCGTTTTGTTTCGTTTTCTTCTCTTTTCTTTCCTTTCCTTTCTCTTCTTTTCTTTTCTTCGTTTCTTTTCTCCAATTGACTTACGCCTGTCGTGCGTATGCGTAGCGATAGATACTACGTGTAATATATACGTGGTAGTCTTCCTTGGGTGGCAATCGGAATACACGTACGAGTTGGTTTCTCCAGGCGTGAGTAATGAGACGTATGCACCGGCATGGACCTGGCACATCGTAGACTGACTCCCGATTTCACTTTTATATGTTTCTGGTAGAGGCATGAATTGCGTCAGCTGTGATATATGCGTGTACCACCTTGGGTTGTTTGTGTTTTTCCCTGGGGTATTCCTCAGCTCCAGAGTGACTGGAGCCTGTTCTGTGACCACGGACTTGATTATGCGAGTTAATGTGAGAACAACAACAAGAACAAAGTCTTCGGCGGTCCCGCTATCCGAAACCTCTTAGCGGCCCCCTCTCTCGGTGGCCCCGCTGCTCGAAACCCGTTGGCGGTCCCCTCGCCCGCTGCCCAAAAACGCTCTGGCGGTTCCCTCACGCGGCGGTCCCCTAACGCACTACATTATTCCACACTAGAGTGACCAGAACCCGGTCCTGACACCATGGGCTTGACTATGACGATGGTGATAAATGTGAGAATAACAACAACACCAACACCAACAACAACGACAACAACAGCAGCAACAGCAACAGCAACAACAACAATAACGCAACCTCCTGCCCGTCGCCTCGTCTGGCTCACGTTTCACTATGAGGCGTAGCAGCACACATGCAGTAGTGTACGTTAACCCGACAATGATGATGGTATATTGTCTCTCTGCGCGCCACGATTTTCTAACATATCATTAAGATGCGTAGTGATCCACGTTGAGTGTTGTGTAGATCCGAGTACCAAGCGAGAACGGCCGTCGTTCTAACCTCAAGAACCATACAACGCGGAGGACAAAGAACGGCACAGAACGGGGGGAATAACAAAGTGCGCTGGGTAGGTACCTACAGTAGCGGTTGGTAGTGGGTGCCAGTAGGATAATTACAGCAGAAGCAGTGTGCGCATCGGCACCGGGCCTTCTCGCGGCTAGTAGAGGCGGTAAATAACAGCTCACTCACAACCGAAGAAAGGCGAGCTGAAACCCAGAACAGGCGTACAAGTGAAAGGGGGAGAAGGTACGAGATCGCGAGTAATAGCCAGATACGCGACATTTCTGGTTTTCGCGGTTAGCGGGCAAGGGTGTGCGGATCTCGGCCAACAAGTACCAACCCGGTACAAGCTGTAGCGCGGAAGGGTGTGCGGATCTCGGCCAACGAGTATCAACCCCCATGCAATCGGCCCGAGAAAATAGCCCGACGCCAACGGTAGCGACCGCCGGTAACCGACAGGCGGAACAGGGTACCAGTGCGGGGGGGAGCAGGTAGAGAGTACGCGACCGCGACTAATAGCCAGATACGCAGCGTTCTGGTTTTCGCGGTTAGCGGGCAAGGGTGTGCGTATTTCGGCCAACGACTTTCAAGCCCGGTGCATGCGGCTCGAGAAAATAGCCAGGCACCACAAACGGTAGCGCGCAGGGGTATGCGGATCTCAGCCAACGAGTATCAAACCCGATGCCAGCGGTAGCGCGGAAGGATGTGCGGATCCCGGCCAACGAATATTTAAGCTGGTGCAAGCGGCTCGAGAAAAAAGCCCGATACCAACCAACGGCAGTGACCGCCGGTAACCGACATGCGGAACAGGGTACCAGTGCAGGGGGAAGTGCACGCGGCCGCGAGTAATAGCCAGACACGCGGCGTTCTGGTTTTCGCACTTAGTGTGCAAGAGTGTGCGGATCTCGGCCAAAGAGTATCAAACCCTGTGCAAGCGGATCGAGAAAATATCCAGATACCACCTATGGTCGTGATTGCCCACGTTCACACGCAGAGGTATATAGGGGCCTCAGCGAGGCACCACGCACGAGCTATGCGGCTACAAGAAACCAGCCAGACACTGAAACCATTAGTGGTCGCTGGCAAGGGTTTATGCACGGTAATAGGTTGCAGCGGTGTGGTAATAAATAAATAAGTAACCAAAAAAATTACCTTGTACAATAAACCCCGTTGGCGGTCCCCTCGCTCGGCGGTCCCGCAGCCCAAAAGCGCTCTGGCTGTTCCCTCACGCGGCGGTCCTCCAACGCACTACAGTTGTAGTGCGTTAGGGGACCGCCGCGTGAGGGAACCGCCAGAGCGGTTTTGGGCAGCGGGACCGCCGAGCGAGGGGACCGCCAACGGGTTTTGAGCAGCGGGACCACCGAGAGAGGGGACCGCTAAGGAGTTTCGGGTAGCGGGACCGCCGAGTGAAGGGACCGCCAAGACTTTAAGGCAGCGGGACAGCCGATTGGACTTTATACTAAAACGTACAGATTTCCTATTTTTCTATACCGTATATAAGTTTAATTTGTACGCGTTCGGAGAACGAGGTATCCGGACCGAGTTTATACTAAAACATACAGATTTTCCCTATAGTTTTAAGTTTAATATGCGTTCGGAAAACGAGGTATCCGGACCGAGCTTATACTGAAACGTACAGATGTTCCCAACTAAATTTCTCCTAAAGCGTACAGATTTTCCCTAGTAAACCGAGTTTATACTAAAACGTACAGATTTTCCCTAGCAAACAGAGTTTATACTAGAACGTATAGATTTTCCCAACTATTGATAGACCGATATTAATGTATGGTGCCGGCAAAATCGGGATGAGGTAGTCGTACGCAGACGTGGTACGCGACACGGCGTAGAGCGTTGACACGTGGGACACTCGACCACGCACCGAGGGTGTAAGCAAGGACGAGATGCACGGGCCAGGCGAGGCGTCGGAGCAGAGCAAAGTATATAAGAGTAGGGAAGCACGGGAACCTGGAACCCCAACCGCTATTTCCCGTCGCACGTTCGAGAGCACTAACCATGAACGCGACGGAATAAGCTAGAGCTGACACAGCTGCGGAAGTTCTACTTCACGATATAAAGAGCGAGAAACGATTCATTTTGCCTTGCTCCAGGCCAGCTATTTTATTTTATTTATTTATTCTTGGGTTCTTGCAAAACTAAACTGCGCGATATATTAATGGTTGTGTCCATTTTGTTTGCTTGTTTTCCGTTTCGATTGGGGTCTTTTAGATGACCGCCCATGTATGACTTCATTTTAGCATAGGAATGTGTTTGCGTGTTTGTTTGTTTGTGGGTGTATTTGCTTGCTTGTTTTCTCGACGGTATTCGATTCCCTTGCCGTAGCCCGGGTAATCGCGACTAAGGTCGGTAAATTTTCGATTCGAAATTAGAGTAAACAAAGTGTCCTGCGCGGACTATATGTCCCATCACATGCTCGGGAGCACCAACGCCGAACACGACGGAAGAAGCTAGGGCTGACACAGCTGTGCCTGCACTACGTATTCCTACAGTAGCGCCAGCAGCGATTATTCCCGCAGCTACAGCAACAGCTGGCGGCAGCAGCAGCAGCCGCAGCGATAGAGCGCTGCGAGGGCTGCGGCGAGCCCAAGAAGGCAGCGCGCATCAGCAAGGCGTACGTGTAGCAGCCGCAAAAGCACCGCAAAGCAAAGCGGCACCTATACTGCGTAACGGGTTCACGAACAGAAGCCATGGGTGGCGCAGCTATATTTCAGGGATTCGCGGATTAGATGCTATGATTCACCAGGTATTGCCGGTGAAAAGGGTCACGCGCCAGGTGCCGATATAACGTTACCGACAGCCGCAACGATATTCTTCTGTTAGCACGGGGCTCTTGACGCACCACTATTTAGGCGCAAGAACAGTACACCGGTAAGAGCCAGGACATCAGCAAACAGGTATTTGCGGTAGCACAGGAAAACAGCACCGATAGGTTAAAAGCGGTCATAGCAGCGCCGAGTTTCGGCAACGGCCCTCATCTACTATGAAATATGCTACCGAGAACCGAAATTTGTAACGTATCAATTCATGCCATGCGCTATGCATTATAATTTATGCGGAGTTATCATAATACTTTATAAAAGTATTTCAAGGACGTCCGCTGTGAGGTCGACGATTTTGTTATACCGCGCCGGTACACGTCGAGGAAGGTGCCATGCCTCAGCGTGAGACTCCCGGTTTATTGGGGAGCAGGTGTTCGGCGGGTTCGCTGTCTAAACAAGCGGACTTTTGAGACTAGATGGGTCCGGCTGGACACTCGTTGCGCGACACGACTTTGTCATTCTTAGTGAATTGGGGTCAGCGTCTACATAATTTTCACCCACCCAATACGGTATATTGGCAGAATATCGGTCTAACCGAGATGGCTCCCCGAAACGCCGGGATGCATTTTGAGGGTAAATGGCGGACCTTCAGCAAATACTTATGCACGGAACCACTCATGGTGCCCATTATACGCGATATCTCGACGACCAGCGGCGCCTGCCAGCACTAGTTGGTGTGGAAAATCACATGGCATAGCTGGGGCACCTACCTGCGAGCGGCGATGTGTCCGACCGCTTTCATATGCACTCCTTTGCGTAGGAGGCTCCTGTGAGCAAGTCCTTGGGGCGCACGGCAGCAGGGGTGGTCTCGAGGAGCGGAGGGTAGGAGAGACGCTAGCCGCGCACTGCATCTGGTCGACCAAGCGTACACAGCCCACAAGCATGGAACAGACAACAGGGCTACGACTGCGCGACCGCGAGCGGGTTGCCACGGCCGTCGGCCGTTCAAATAGTTCCCTCGCGTGCACGCCGAATTACGCTTCAAGTATACCTGTACAGAAGCAAGTGTTGGGTGAGACTACGCAGCGCTCCGGTGGGTGGTAAACGACAACCAAAATAACACAAGGAAGTTTGGGTAGAACCACAGACTGGGGCAGGAGTCCTCATCCAACCTCAAATGCTTACATTGAATGGTCGGCGGCAGCGTAAGAGAATACTGTAGTAGTATTTTTTCTGCACAGTCATTTCAATCTGAGGGATGAGCTTCGCGCTGACGGCGCACTCGGCGTGGAGTTCATCACGGGCGAGGGTCACCTTCCCTGGGGGAGGAGACCTCATCCAACCCAATACTTACATTGGATGATCGGTGGCGCCGTAAGAGAGTACTGTAGTATACAGAGCCATCTCATGCAATACATGGACATCTGGCCGTACAAATTATATCCCGATGAAATCTAACGTACGCATGTATATTGGTAGTGTTGCGTTCTTCATTACAACCAAGCAAGCACGACGGCAAAGAACGCAAAAGTAGTACACTCCCCTAGTTCTTCGGGTATAGCCCCTCGGCGCAGTCTAAATTTAAAAGAAAAATTGCAATATAGCCACCAAAGCCTGGACTACAATCGTTCCTCGCTCAGAGGGGTGCGTAGTACCTCTACTCCCGGAAAAATACAGATCTTGATATACCACAATGATTTCCGTATACACCGTATAGACTACAGAGCCACCCAATGAACTATATGAACACCATCTGGCCGTACAAATAATCCCCCGATGCGGTATAATGTACGCGTCGCGGGTACAACCCAGTAAGTTGAGGTCCAGCTCTCTCGGGGTCCTCCGCCTCGGGGTTGATCGCGTGCCGACCTGCAGACTCAAAGGCCTGGCTTGGCAGAAACAAATTACTCAAATGCCTAGCTTGGCTGGCCAATCCCGAAACTACCTCATGCCTGCCCACGCTTGTAGTGCGTTAGGGGACCGCCGCGTGAGGGAACCGCCAGAGCGTTTTTGGGCAGCGGGACCGCCGAGCGAGGGGACCGCCAACGGGTTTTGAGCAGCGGGACCACCGAGAGAGGGGACCGCTAAGGAGTTTTGGGTAGCGGGACCGCCGAGTGAAGGGACCGCCAAAGACTTTAAGGCAGCGGGACAACCGATTGGACTTTATACTAAAACGTACAGATTTCCTATTTTTCTATACCGCATATAAGTTTAATTCGTACGCGTTCGGAAAACGAGGTATCCGGACCGAGTTGATACCAGAACATACAAATTTTTCCTATAATTTATAGTTCAAGTTTAATACGCGTTCGGAAAACGAGGTATCCGGACCGAGCTTATACTGAAACGTACAGATTTTCCCAACTAAATTTCTCCTAAAACGTACAGATTTTCCCTAGTAAACCGAGTTCACACTAAAACGTACATATTCTCCCGATTACATTCTTACTAAAACGCACAGATTTTCCCTATTAAAATTCAAAATTTCATCGAGAAAATCTGTACTAAATTTAATATAGAGAATATGTACGTTATATTATAATAAGCTCGGTCCGGATACCTCGTAAATTGAATAGGGAAAATATGTACGTTTTAGTATAAACTCGGTCCGGATACCTCGTTTTCCCAACGCGTACGAATTAAACTTTATATACGGTATAGAAAAATAGGAAATCTGAACGTCGTAGTTTGAAGTCAAATCGGTTGTCCCGCTGCCTTAAAGTCTTTGGCGGTCCCCTCACTCGGCGGTCCCGCTATCCGGAACCTCTTAGCGATCCCCTCTCTCGGTGGTCCCGCTGCTCAAAACCCGTTAGCGGTCCCCTCGCTCGGCGGTCCCGCTGCCCAAAAACGCTCTGGCGGTTCCCTCACGCGGCGGTCCCCTAACGCACTACAGTTATCAGCAAGAGCCCCAACTCGGTTGCGCTCGGCGTGCCCTTGCCAGCCTGCACGCGACGAGCTGCATCTGAGACTGGTCTTGGGGCTCTCGTTTGCTCTTCCTACGATGTCATACGACCCCGATTTCCGACACAGACATGTTTCATTCTCTCTATCAAACACACTAAACCTCACTTTTTCGTTACGTTGTCTTCTCGCGTTGACAGACAAAGCTATCTTGTATTGATGGTGCTGCGTACTTCAATATAAGCAAGCAAGCACCACGGCAAAAAGACGCAAAGGTAAAACACTCCCCCATTTCATCGCCACACCTGGTAGAGGATGGGAACTCCGATCTGGACCCCCAGCATTGATCCACATACGTTACATATTGCCTCCTGATGCAGTCTGTAAACATATTACCATTATCTATGTCGCGGTCGGTCGTTAAACTTTCGTTTTTTGGACTTTTGCGCTGTACAGATTTCCAAAGCTGCACCTGCTGCTGGACCCTTCGAACAGCTCCCGCAGCTGCTGGGCCATACGAACTGCTGTCCCAGAACGTCAAAACGTCAGCTATGTTTTGTAATTTCAATGCTGGTTGGTGGTGGTGATTAAGGCTGCAAATGTTTCATCAGCTGCTGCTGCCGTTCGTTTTTTTCCCCCCTATCCGCTCCTGCTCACAACGTCAGCAGATTCCGGGTCGTACTTGGTGCTGAATTTTTATCGCCATACCACAGCGCTGTCGCCAAAGCTTCCAGCGCCACCGCCAGCACCCCCGCGCCGTCGCGGAAGCAGCCTGCTGCTGCTGCTACTGCTGTTGGTGTCTATACTGCGTAAGTTTTTAAAGGTAAAAAAACGGCTGTCTGTGGTCATGACCTCGCCTAGCCGATCTTCCTTGCTACATACTCGTTCAATGGCGGAGTGTCTATGCGTGGGGAGAATGGGAGGGATGGAGCTGGCTGTGATAATGGCACTAGTGCTATCTGTGACTGGGCACCTTAAAGGAAGGCGATCAAGTGCTGGCTGCGGAGGTCGCTGTTGCTGCAGCAACGTGTTGCGCGAACTCGCATCGTTTGTTTCGCCCAACACAGCTGCAGCTTCGAGTATTCATTTACACCAAGACAGCAGTCAAATCGCACATACATAAAAAATTACCCGCAAATTGTTGCACATGGCCGGTCACCCATCAACCAGTCAGTGTATTTTCCAAGAAGATCTGAAAATACCTGGTAGGCTACAGCAGCATCAGATGACCACAATACATCTGGGCTGTCCTTACAGCAATAGTGTCACAAATACATACCTTTCTTATTTCCGACACTAGACTACACCCGGATCAATTACATTGCAGTATAGCTGCATGCTCTATCTACCGTAAGGATGTTGGCGAACGCACGGGGATGCAAAATGCAAAAAAAGCATCCGCCTCTTGCGTCACCCTGCCTCCGAAGGGGAACCTTGTATGTATTAATATCGTATACTTCTTCGTTCAGAGGGGGGCGTGTACTATACACCGCACAAATAACCCCAACGGATATTCCTGGCAGTATATGCGGCCCCTCGATGCAATCCAAAGTATGCAAAATACCTGGCATATGTTCGGTTGTACGTCCCAGGTGAACGCTTTTAAGTAAACACCTCATTATCACACCAAGGAGCACATGCAATATGACCTCCCAGTGCAAGCCCGCAATCGATATCGTCGCGCGTTACCCTTCCGGAGGGGTGCACCCGGCAAAATATCGGAACCTCGATCTCGATCTCCATCATTGAAATACAGACACGGAACAGAAAACTCCCAATGCAGTCAGTGGCAATTCCTGGCGTCTATGAATTGTATCGCTAGAGCTCCACCTGTTTACAACATGTGCTATGTGTTCAGTACACAACAGGCATGCAGCACCGCTAGAGCTCCACCTGTTTACAGCATATGCTCTAAGTTCACATGAAATTCCTACATGCCTTACACCCATTGACATTGTACGCAGTGCCACTCGCACGACGAGGTCTGAATCAGTGTGCTTATCTTTGATGTACAATGTTATTCCGTCCCTCAAAAAGTTTTTACAGTAGGCCATGGGCACCAGTTAGTCATGTCGTCTGCAATAAACGGAACATTCAGAGTTGGAGTTGTCTAACATTTTTGCAGATTTCCTCCCTTCTGGGATGAATTGCGTAGAGCTCCGTGTCTTGATCTTTACGGCACGCGAGGCCTCGAAGCCCTTAATCTGAGTATCGAGAAGGGGGGGAATGGAGTGCATTGCGGCGTAGTTCAATTAAACGTTGGACGTGGCACAAAGCGCATGCGACATGAACGCGAAGAAGATGGTGACGAAGGATCAACGTTGTGGTACATGATGGGCAGGAGGCACAGAAGAATTCGTGTGTATACCAACGCTGAATCAACCCATAGGATATAGAGTAATAGATGCCGTGACTCACCTCTGTGTCAAAAACGTATTTGTAGCACGGAAGATGCACCGTCCCGAGCACACCGGCTTGCACAATTTGATCTCCTTTCCGAATGGCGCCTGGTTTAAAGTTATCGCCTTCTTATTTCATGTTCCACGTCGTTGGCAAGCATAATTCGTGTTGATCATACCGCAGTATAGTTCTTGCTTTAGGCTGTAGACCGCAACCTGCGGGTAGTGGCTGTCAGGATCCTGCAGAATGCACAAGGTGAACTCGTGGTGTAGGCTGTACCGCCTGCCGTCAAATTTGAAGGAAATGACAGGTCAGTCCGTCTCGAGGGTGAAGACACAAAGGAAGCACTTCGTCGCAAACGGAAGCGTCTTGAACGTCACCGTGCAACTGTCATTGTCGCACTCAAAAATGAGGGTGGGCTGCCTCGACTTGGTTGACAGCGAAACGACGGTGGTTATGGTGCCAGTTGAGCACCTCGCGAGTATATCTTCGAATCCGACATTATCGGAAGAGCCAAGGCAAGCAAAGAATGGTTCAGATGTTTGGATAACATGGTGGATTCTAATGTCAAGGTCAATATGCCACGAGTTACACGGAGGGGGTGATGGGAGACAGCAACGCTGGGAACACGATGTTGGCTACATATGGAATGTTGTCGAGTATTCGCTCTCGTTCAACCAGGCAGTGCATATGCTGACTTCCTTGAGCTCGACTGAGAGCGACTTGCAGTAGGCCGTGAGAGAACGGGTCATCCCTGAGGTCGAGGCCGACGGTGTGCAGGGTTTGCCATTGGGACTTGTTCACTGTCATAGCGTACGCGATTCGAAGCAGATACTGGTGTTGGTGAAACGATATGCCATTGCTAGATACGTGCTCTTCAAATGTAATGCGGGGCACAAGAATGGTTGGTTCCCCTTCAGCAAAAAGCCTTGCCAAGGTTGCGATTAATCGCGGTAATGACGCCTTACGGCCATTGATGGCGTTGATATTGAAATTTAGTTTGCGGATGAACATTATCATGGTACCGACTTCCAGTTGCAATTCATGAGATGGTATTCCTGGAATGTTCACGGAGTGTATCTGTTTTGGCATGTTTTTTTTTTTTCACACGCATCTACTTTCCAGCTTTTCTGGACAAGCCGTGGGTCACTGGTGTCGTCCCTTCCCCCCCCCCGGTTCTTGCCTTCAATTTTCATCGCGCATAGGGTTCAGCAATCCCAATGCTCGTCGATTTTTCATCGGGCGTTGCTAACTCACGCTCTCGTCAATTTGTGCGCAAGAAAAAGTCCCCACGAATTTATACGAGTGTGCACTCGGGGGGGTTCGAACTCACGAAACTGACCTATACCAGGCTCGAGGATAACCTGATACGCCACCGGGGCGACCGTATAGAGGTGTGAGCCTCCTTGGATCGTATCACGACCGTAAAAGGTGCGCATGCGGCCTCATAATCGCTGGAGTATGCTGTGGTTGATGCCATCCATGCCAATATTCATCATGGCCAGAATAGCGCGGTTTTCAAACATCCGAGCGTCGCAAGCAAGGTCCGGCTACACGAAGGCAATGAGTTCGTTGATGTCGTTAACGTGACCGATGAGATACGTAGAATTACAATCAGAGTTTACGATCGTCTGGGTGAGTCGTATGGTTTTGATACCATGGATTATCGATGGGGGCACCCTGTTTTCACCTACGTGGCGAACGAATTTGGCATGAACTGGGTAATCCTGATCGCGTTGGGGTATCGTGAGATGCCTCCGCTGGAGGTTCCCCACAACGGGGAATAAATGAGAGACGCTTGGACCACATCCGCATCAGCCCCGAAGGAAACGACTGGACCAGTTTGTCGCCCGTCTCCACACAACACGATAGTTTTCCCGCCGGAAGGACGATTGACGCAAGTTAAATAACAGAGGGTGTGATCAAGCGCTTCCAGACACAGAAGCGATGCGTCAAAGGGAACTCATCCCACATGATTAATGAGCGCTTGTGCAACAACTCGGCGCGATCGTCACGGATGGATACGTCACAAATGCATCCCTCTACGAGTATCCCTGTTAGAGGCAACCGGAACATAGAGTGTGTTGTACGTCCATAGGGAGTTCGCCGGCTGCGATACCCGCGGTAGCAACCCAAATGCGGACGTGACCCAGTGATTGCAATCAGGCCGATAGTGCATTGAGCGCGTATGTCTTACTAGTTTCCGCTGCGGCATTCAGGAGGAAACACGCAGGTGTTGGTCCAGTGACGCGATGGAGGGCCTCGTCGTATATCGGGCGTTGCTCAATCGTGAGCCGAGGGTAGGTTTCGTTGATGTACCTTAATTCCCTGTTCATGTCGATGGCTTGGCGCCGTCGCTCGCACTCAGTGAGGCGGTGATGAGTAGTGGGGCGCGCTAAGGAACTCGTGGTCTGCCATGCATTTGCAATATTTCGTGTATATGTCCCAGACCTCGAGTACGATGGGACCCCTTGGAAGTCTTCGGTGAAGTCTGCGATGAACTCTGCCCATAGCCGCAAGGCTGGGGCACCGTTGAGAACGAGTGTCGCGAAACGGCGACGCAGCTTTTGACCGGTTCTAGATGTACTTTTCTCATGCAGACATTGACTCAAGTCGTTATCTCCTTCTATGAGCTGCTGATGCCGTTGTGGTCGTTTGTCGGCGAACTGGAAGCGAGTGTGTTGGTGTGGTTGTTGTGCTCTGTTGCTTCTTCGCTCCTTGTTGCTGAACGCTGTTGTTTTACGGTGTGTTTCTACTGTTTCGAGAATCAAGTTGCGCTGAATTCTGCAAATTGAATCTACAACCATTCTATTAATGGAGTATGATGAAATGATAGTCACTGAACTTGAAGAACCGGTGCGGCGAGACTGGGGGGGTTCCTCCGAGAGGGGCAACTCCCGTCGCGCGCGCCTCGCCCCCTGATTGGTCGAGGGCGGGCGGGGTGTGAACCGTCGGCCAATGGGATTGGGGCTCGGAAAACGCAGGGATGAAAGCCATATGTCAATAATATTATAACAAATATATTACATTACAACGGCTGTGAGATCGAACAATTCGTCGAAACTCATATTTTCAAGCTGTGTATGATACTCTGATTGCGCGTGTTATTGGATGTGTGTCCTCATTTAGGATGTAGGTCGGCGACTCCCCTTAGAACTAGCTTGTACCAGGGTCAACATGGTGATCTTCATCAATCTGTGCACAGAAACTATTGACCCCCTTTTCGTTGTAGGGGGGACAAAATCTGCATAACCCTTTAAAAAGCTGCCTAAGCCCTTTTTTTTCACGGGGGGCAAAACTCTGACGGCTGTGGAAAATATTATGTATATAGACGTATGACCAGTGAGGGGAGGGCGTTTTTGTTTTTTGGGGGGGGCGGGTTAAGAGGGGGGTTTTTCCGTAACACTTTTAGGTCGCATACATGAATTTTAATAGGAGCCTGCTGCACGCGTGGTGCTACTAATAGGTCTAAGGCGAAGGTGGGGGCAGCGGGGAAGGGGCGGGGGGGGTTAGTGAGTACCCTGGTATGATATCGGTCGGCATGGTATCGTGCGGTATCGTATGTTGTGCGGGATCTGTCTATTAACAGTACAACAAATCAAACCCAGGATACTACTACGAATAAGACCACGGAGGGGCACAAATATCCCCTGGTCCCCGGTTTTCCGGAGACTCTAATATCTAGATGTTTTATCGCAACAGTAAAACACATGGCTAGGTTAACAGGCTGCGTTTAGAACTTCGGCTGGTTCGTGGCTTAGGGTTAGACTATACCAAGGTCAAGAGTGCTTCATCGACAGATGCTGTGAGTCTCTTCCGATTGGTTCCCCTCCCATTCTCAGCAGAGGTCCACACCTCGACTTTTAGGTGCTGCAGTGATCGAAACTTGGGGTACACAAAACGAGACAAAAACGATCCCCAACTCAACGTGTGCACTTCACTAGCGGGCAGCTACAGCTCCCCACAAGCAACCGCGGCCCGCGAAATTGAGGGACGCTTCTGGTGGGGTGTATGACGACGCCGGGTGCGCCAGACAGCAGTCAGTCGTAAACAGCCAGTAGGCAGCAGAAGCGACTCACGAGATGTTTTCGTGGTTTCGAACTTGCGAGCCGGGAACACCAAAAGCTTCCGAATTCGCTGAAATATTTAAATTCACGCGCGGGAGTCTACAGTACATGAGTAATACGATGGGTGCATCACTGATGAAAATACGGTTTTCACCAAGAGCTTGCTGTTCGCCACGCGCAGATGATATAACTCTTCTCGAGTCGTATATAACTCTTCTCGAGTTGTAGGAGCAAAGCCGGAGGCAAACAATATTTCATTTCTGTGAGGGGTAGGAAGTTTTGGAGTCCAAATGTAGTGGTACTCCGAGTGGGTAAGGAGGGCACTCCATTGCACAAAGTAGGGCTAAAAACACCTGAAAAGCTCTGTATAATTGGATCTTTGCAGCATCAAACTTTCGAAATAAGGATCTTGTTTACAGATGTCATACTCTATTTAAAGGGGTTTTATTTGTACGCGAAATGCTTCCCTACGAGCTCCGACTCAAAATATTCCTGTGGGATCTGGTGGGATCCCCCGTGGCCTTAATTGATGTTTTGTTTTTTGGTTATTCTCAGATTAACTCGCATAATGAAGTCCGTGGTCACAGGACAGGCTCCAGTCACTCTGGAGCTGAGGAATACCCTAGGGAAAAGCACAAACAACCCAAGGTGGTACACGCATGTATCACAGCTGACGCAATTCATGCCTCCACCAGAAACATATAAAAGTGAAATCGGGAGTCAGTCTACGATGTGCCAGGTCTATACTTGGTGCATACGTCTCATTATTCGCGCCTGGAAAAACCGACTATACCGCGTGCCACCCAAGGAAGACTGCCACGTATATATTACACGTATTATCTATCTGTTGATTGTCCTCATGACCATGACGGTTATGATCCATCTTATATCATGGAGTTCCGTATGTTGGTAAGGGATTCATGTATAAGGTGTACGGGGACTGTTTGGCCGGATGTTTCCCGGCATGATTTGCCATGAGCTGTCACTCGTAGTTTTGCTCCATGTGAGACCGAGTCAGGCTCGACGGCTGGATAATATAAGAGTTCTGTGTCACCGTCTGGAGTCATCATCACGCCTTCTCGCGCCAGCTACGCGTATACCCTTAGAGATCTATCAACACACTAGTGAGTTAGCCGGTTGATTTTTAATGGTAAGCGCAGTCAAGGCCAGCCTACAGAGATGGGAAAGAGCGATGTCAGGTCCGGGGGATTCTGGCATTACTGCTGTAGATTATTTAATAGAGGGTATAAAACGGCTCGAGATCCAGATAACGTTACAGAAGTGTGAAAGAAAGGTCGGACTCGTGCGAGCGTCATATATATGCTGAAGAGGTGTATGGCCTGACTTCGTTTTGGTCCTGGCGGGTGTTGATGATGCATGACGCATTACGACTTCTCCGCGAGGAACACGAGCTTCACGCAAATGTAGTGCGAAAAATGGACGAATGAGTGGTTTTGTTCGAGGATGAGAGAGAGCAAGAGAGAACAAGAGAGAGCAAGAGAGAGAGAGCAAGAGAGAGAGAGAGAGAGAGAGAGAGAGAGAGAGAGAGAGAGAGAGAGAGAGAGAGAGAGAGAGAGAGAGAGAGAGAGAGAGAGAGAGAGAGAGAGAGAGAGAGAGAGAGAGAGAGAGAGAGAGAGAGAGAGAGAGAGAGAGAGAGAGAGAGAGAGAGAGAGAGAGAGAGAGAGAGAGAGAAGGAGGGTAAGAATATTTCGCCCCAGCAGCAACTGCGCGGTCCCAGCAAAACCAAACATAGCCGAAGCTGGTAGATCTTCATGGCGCTGGTGGCGACGGCGCTGGAGAGAAGCAGTTGTTGCAGAGGCAGCAGCTGCCCCAGTTGCCCCATCTGCAAGAAGAGCAGTCGTCAGAGGATTGCTACGCATGCAACGAAGAAGAATTGCCACGGACACAGCCGTCATTACCGCCGCCGCCACCGCCGCCGCCACCGCCGCTGCCGCTACAGTCGTCATCACAGCCGCCGTGATGGTCACCGCCGCTGTCATCGCCACTGTTGCCGCCGTTGCCGTCGCCGCTGCCAACGCCGCCGGAACCGCTGTTACCACTGTATCTGCAAGCCCGCAGTACAGCCAGGCCTGTGCCTGGATCTGTGGCAAATTTATTTTGTAGAAGAGAAGAGGAAAGGAGAGATGGGATTACTTGGCCGGCAGGTGCCGGGAGAGAGGTTGAGGAGATTTTGAGCGCGATGGAACACGCGTTTGAATTGTCGAACAACGTTGAGAGAGCGGTGGTGGGCACTGGTGGAAGGGTGTGCACCATCGATTGGGGGTCGGAGCATGGACGCGGAAGGAGGAGATGCCCAAAGCGAGCGCGAGTGAAGGAGAAAGGGACAATGGGCCATCAGCGAGAGCTTAGGCCCGCACCAGGCACGTGCTATTTTGCTTGCTGCGGATGTTTTTCGTTTTGTCTTGTTTCATGTTGATTTGAGAATTACGAACCACCCCCCAAGATCGAGATTGATTGTAAATGAAGGATGACTGATGTGATCTGTAGGAGACGTACTACAGGACTAACATGTCTGATTCCGTGTTGTGACTGCCTGGCGGAGCGCCCGGGCAGGGCACAGTAAGTCGGAGTTGAGTTTTATACGTTAAAGTGAAATGCTGAAAAAATGCATACACAGCAGTAAACAGGGTAAAATAAAAGTTTAGGATGGATTTTTTCTTTAGGATGGGATTTTTTTTTTTTCGTCGAGAAATCGTCAAAAACATTTCCGACCGACCATTTTTTCGCCCACTTCTTAGTCGTCATTGGGTAAAGGATTAGAGGCGCGCCGAACGTGAAAAGCTCATGTGGCTCTGCGTACATCTGAGGATATGCCGGCGTTGTGGTTTCGTGGGCTTTTTTTTGTGGTCATTTTTACGAAAAGAAATGAAATGAAAAAGGTAACAGTAGTAAAAAATGTATGTATTGTGTCACGTCAGATAAGAAGTTATATCAAAATAATGTATGTATTGTTTCCCGTCAGATAAGAAGATTTAATTATATCAACAGCAGTGATCATAAGCCCCCCTCCTTTCGCCCCCAAGACGAACAACAACAACCACAACCACCACGATCACGTGGGTCACAGGTATACCATGACCTGTGATGCTGAATGATGCTTTTCTATAACACTTAATTGTACTGGTAGCTCATTCCCCTGATCACCAAAAGCTAGTATTAATATTAATACTATACATACATGTAGTATGATATGTGTATGTTAACCCGTTGGCTTACTCTTTCGCGCCGCTCTTTTCATATCATATGGAGATGGCAGCAACCAAAAAAAACAAAACAACGACTGGCATTCCTGTTATATTCAGGTATGTTCACCAAAACAACAACAAACAGCTGATGTGGTTCCTGGGTATGGAGCACACTCACCCGTGACAGTCTCTAAGCAGGGGGCTCGTCCCCCCTCCCTGGCTCCTATGGTGGTATATACAAGGTAACCACTACTTATCTTCACGTTCCATAATAATATGGTCGATCCTTGTAATAGCATCCACATATTATGCCGGTCGCCTCGGTGGCGTGTCAGGTTATCCTCGAGCCTGGTATAGGTCAGTTTCGTGAGTTCAAATCCCCCCTAGTGCACATGTACTCACTTGAATAAATTCGTGGGGACTCTTCTTGAGCACAAATTGACTTGCAGAAAGCGCAAGAGCGTGAGTTAGCTAACACTCGATGGAAAATCGACGAGCAGTGGGATTGCTGAACCCTCTGCGCGATAAAATTCAAGGTGAGAACTTGGGGGGAGAAGGGACGACACCTGTGACCACGGGTTGTCCAGAAGCTGGAAGGCAGATGTGAAAAAAAAAAAACTTCGTTGACCGCCAGGCAATCCGTTCCCCTTCGATGTGGAACATACCATGACCTCCACCACCCTCACCGACAACTACCAGTGATACGTACGAGGTATACATACATAATAACCATATACTCAAAGTATATACACACCCACGTAATGCGACAGTAAAACAATAAAATAAATGTTAGAGCTTAGACTATATCCACAGTATTATTCCTGTCCGACCCCATATACAAAAACAAACAGAAAGAGACTCCCGCCCGCGCTTCACGGCCCCCCGCTCGTCCTTTGCGCCGGGCGCGCTTGTTGGTGCTGTAGTATCACTACACACCACCAGTACACACCAGAACATAAATCGGACGAGAGGTTTGAACGATTCGCCCATTCTCTACTCCTCACATATTTTCTAGAACGTTTGTATCGTAGACAAAGTTTATCTACGCTCGTACCAAGCACATCGCAACCACCATTTATACTGCATATATATTCGTTACATATGTACAGTATATATGGCACAATGTGCCCTCTTTATCACGCTATTTCCTGTTACCCCCCAGCGGTCTTTCCTGCCCTTTTCCGGATAAATTTGATTTCCATATTATTATAGTCCAAACCTTGTCGACATTTACTTGGCAATGCGCTATTGCCCGTTCCAAATAGGTTAAGGAAGGGCGCCACGCTCTCGAACCCTGCTTCCCAGCTCTTTCCCTGCATCAGTCGCCGATAGCCCCCATACATGAGAAGAATGGCATGGTATCAAAAATACTGCAAAATTCAAAATTCGCAATTGCCCCAACTCTTCAGCTCCACGGTGGGATGGTCGCCAAACTTGATCGTAGTACAACTACGATTCTCCCGAAAGAGTACGAAGCCCCCCTGAGTCCTAGATCCCCGCTGTAGACCCCACGAGCACTTAATATCTTGCAGGAAACCCTCTGCGGCGATAATAAATGAGGGCACGTACCGGGAGGGGGGGCGGGGGGGGGGGGGGGGGGGCGTCACCTGTGACCGTTGCTTGTCCAGAAGCTGGGAAGTAAAAGGATGAGATTTAAAAACAAAACAAAAACTCTTACAGCGTACATCTTAAAGTATGATATATATATATAGGGGTGGCAGGCGAAGAAGAGGAGAGCTGTCCAAGTATAAACGATACAACAAATACACGAGCAATGTGCTGTATGTAGTACTCATACCGGTGTTTTTAGTGCTCGCTGTGCCCAGTATATACTAGACCAGTTTAAAAAGTAGCCGTTAAGTATTATCTATATTGTTGTGGTGTTCCAATTGGCCTTCTTGTCTTGTGCATACTAAACCATTTGGTAGAAGTTTTAAAGGTGGTTAAGCTCCGAACGATGAACATGGTATACCACCAGGTACGTGATTTTCACAAGTTAGTAGCTCCTCGTTCCTCTGTACAGCAGTATGGACGGGAGTCTAACCCTTTTACAACTGCAATCGTCGTTTGGGGACAAGATGCCAACAAATAATGTGGGAGCTCTACTGGGGCTAACGTCGTGTCATCTTAAAAAAAAACATGCAAAAGGAAAAAAAGAAAAAAACAGAGCGTGCATTGGCCCCCGCAAAAACAGAGCGTGCAGGGTATCAGTGTTCGACACTGCTCACCATGCGAGTACTCGCAGTATAACCGCTCATACTGCGTTATTCTCAAGTATGTCGGGGTTCGCTACTGTGGATACTACCCGTACTTGCAGTATTTGGGGTTGTATATTGCTTATACTGCCAGGACTGTCAGCAATTCGGCCGTTAATGTTGATAGTGCATCAAGTATTCGCAGTAGTACTCAAATACTTTCAAAAGCTCCCATTACTTGCAGAGGGAGAAGCATGCAGGGAGAATCGGCAAAACAGCGTTTGTTTCCTTTTTCGCCGTCCGACAAAACTCACGATCCGACATGTTCTCATGAACACACGATTTTCCAAATCGGAGCGAACAGCTGTGAGAATCACACGTACATGTGTGGAGAATCGAAAGGCGACAAGCGACAAGCGACAAGCGACATATAGTACATGTTGTATCATATCGTATCATCGGTACAGCAGAGTACAGCAGTACGAAAATTGCGTGAATCAATTACTTGCAAAAATTACAGTAGGGTTGAGGTACGGATTCGCGTGTATGCCAAGCAATGCTAAAAATACAAGCACGCCCCTTGAAGACTATACATGATGAGCAGTACAGGAGTGATCAACCTGTGTTGCTAGTAGTGCCCTTTGAGCTGGGATTTTGCTTGGTTTGTGGTGCTGCTGACTCACTGCTGAACATGGTGCTGCATGATGTGCCCACTAGCAAATTGCAAGTTGTCGGTGTATTGAACCGTCGTCGAAATGCCGATAAATGTGTACGTTATTTGCTGCATTATTTTGCATCTTTGATTATATTTGCATGCAAAGCATTGTTGTACTTGCGTGGGCATTCTAAGAGTAGTTTTGTCCCGTCAAGGTGTTTTTGGACTACTGTAGTAATGGGTGTATAAGTCCTTGACAGCTGTCCGTCAAGGGGCAAGAGTGCCGTCAACTGATGTACCCGGTATGTCTTTGACGTGTGACGTTCCCCATTTGTAGTGTAGAGACAGCATGCAGTACTACAGCAGTACATCCCGTGCTATCCGCACATCTGTTGGTAGTTATCGATACAAGAGGATACGAGTGCGAATGAAATACCAGCACGATTGATTGTACATTGACTTGTCTGCGAGTATATGATACGCCCAGTTACTGCCAGCGTTGCGGATCATTGCACAACAGTGGGGTACCCCCCAGTGTAGCATTGCGATACTGCTATTGCTAAAGATATTCATGCAGGCATAACGGGTATGAGTATAGACTAGACTAGAGGGCTCTTGGTGAGCGATCTCAAAACTGGGCAACTGAGCATGTGCGAGGGATTCTTGATGAAAAGAGCAGTTCAACCTATGCCGACCTAATCGCTCGATTGCACGATCCATCCGCTGCTTGTGTGGAGTCAATCTTGCGCCAGGAACGGCTGCTTCATTCAGGAGGATGGGCTGGAGTGCCCGAGCTGCGGCGATGCCATGAGACCGGAAGGCGGCTGCCGCAGCGGAGGGACCACCAGCAGTAGTGTTTGGGGCATTGGGGTTGAAATGAATGGGTATGATGCTGGGTGATTGTGATTTTGTTGTTTGAACTTTGATTGTTAGCCTGCTTGAGATGGACTTGATTGTTTTTCTTGTTTTTGTTATAGGATGAGGATTGTTTATTTTTGGTATGACAAATCTCGGCCAGTGACAAATCGGCTCTTGGTGAGCGATCTCAAAACTGGGCAACTGAGCATGTGCGAGGGATTCTTGATGAAAAGAGCAGTTCAACCTATGCCGACCTAATCGCTCGATTGCACGATCCATCCGCTGCTTGTGTGGAGTCAATCTTGCGCCAGGAACGGCTGCTTCATTCAGGAGGATGGGCTGGAGTGCCCGAGCTGCGGCGATGCCATGAGACCGGAAGGAGGCTGCCGCAGCGGAGGGACCACCAGCAGTAGTGTTTGGGGCATTGGGGTTGAAATGAATGGGTATGATGCTGGGTGATTGTGATTTTGTTGTTTGAACTTTGATTGTTAGCCTGCTTGAGATGGACTTGATTGTTTTTCTTGTTTTTGTTATAGGATGAGGATTGTTTATTGTTGGTATGACAAATCTCGGCCAATGACAAATCGCCCGAGATTGAACAAACCACGAGCTGCGCAGAGGCGCCTTCGGTCTAGTTCAAGTATCCGTGACTTGAGCATTGTCCCGCTGACGCGTTGGTTATGCGTTGTCTGATCGCGCGAACTTACCCCATGCTTACTTGAAATATGTATAGCACCGATGTTATGCATACTCGTCAGGAATAACGAGGTACTATGGTTTGATTCTGCGAGTTGATTATTATGTCTGTTTGAGTCGGTACCGCCGTATTGGACAATGCCGTTTTAATCTGGCAGACACCATGAAGATGGTGATGTTCTCGCGGTATGTATGAATTTTATTGTCCCGGGGTTTGGTACGACGTACATGGCGGTTTTCGAGGATAACGAGGGGGCCAAGAACCTGGCACAAAACCCAGTGTATACGTTGAACTCGAAGTACATCGACGTGCGAACCCCTGTTTTGCTGGAGCTTATTTTAGGGGGGAGATATTTGGTTACCAGGTATTATTCGAGTTTGAGTTTTTGAGCACAGTGCAACATCCCGCCGCTACGTGTGCTACACATTCGTCGTGCACGGAGGAGGGGGGATGTTTTTCGCCGTGCAGTGTGCAGAGTATGATTAAATCAAGTTTCTGCGGTTGTTTGCGTTTTCGTATAATAATGCGGAGTTTGTTTTTCCTGGTTCAGCTTGTAGATCCCGTACTGAGTAATAGTATCTCGAGGAAATCGGGGATAATCAGTGAGTTTATTTGAGCCATAAATCCGAAGAAAAAGGCCGTTTTCTGTGGCTAATTTCGAGGATGACGCTGTTTTTACCTGGTCGTTTCCGAGAATATAATTATTGTCGTTTTCACCTGGCAATGATCTTCGAGAGTAGTTGATGTTTGCAGCATGAGACTGTTGTTACTTGTTTTGAGACTTGGAGGACTTGTTGAATTGAGGACTGCTATTTTGGGTTTGGGTTTATTGGAGTTCTGAGTTTGATATGAGTCCATTACGATATGACGATGTATCAGCCCTGCGATGTTGTGCCTTGTCATGCGCAAAGCAGGGAGGAAATTAAGTGCATTCGTCGTATATAATGAGGAGGGGGGATGTTGATTGTCCTCATGAACATGACGGTTATGATCCATCTTATATCATGGAGTTCCGTATGTTGGTAAGGGATTCATGTATAAGGTGTAAGGGGACTGTTTGGCCGGATGTTTCCCGGCATGATTTGCCATGAGCTGTCACTCGTAGTTTTGCTCCATATGAGACCGAGTCAGGCTCGACGGCTGGGTAATGTAAGAGTTCTGTGTCACCGTCTGGAGTCATCATCACGCCTTCCCGCGCCAGCTACACGTATACCTTTAGAGATCTATCAACACTATCACTACGCATACGCACGACAGACGCAAGACAATTGGAAAAAAGAAACAAAGAACAAATAGGAGAAAGGAAAGGAAGAATAGGGAAGAAAGCGAAAAAAGAAAACGAAAAAGGAAAAGAAAAAAAAGCAAGAAAAGGCAAGACAAGGAGAGGAAGCAAGGAAAGGAAAAGAGAAAAAAATGCCATACTAGCATACCCTATTAATAGGAACTGATTAAAGACGGCATTGGGCTCATAGAGGGTATCAAGTGCATCATCAAATGGCACTGGGGAGAGAACGCAGCACGATACCAGGTACCAGGTACAGTAGGTGGCCCTGTATAGTGGCAACCTGAATAGTAAAGTGCCCTATATAGTGGCATGAAAATCTCCTGGCGAAATCTCAACCCGATATAGTGGCACTTTACCACTATTGAGGACGGGGCCCTCAATAGTGGCATTTTGGGCATCACACACACCCAATAGTGGCAGTTCCAAGTAGTGGGCCCCCACTACTGCTGTACCACACCTGCCCACACACACTCTCAGCGGTGGGCGCCACACGTATCATGCCAGCCTGCGCGGACCTAGAACTGTGTAAACTCCCAAACAAACCACTGGGAGAGAAAGACGGGCACGAGTAAAGCCTACAGCAGTTGCAGAGCTTCGTGGTGGTCGGGTTGATGCGCCGGGGTGGGGGTGTTTGAATTTTCTATACTGGCTGTTTCAGTTAATTTCGCGTCTCTACGTTGCTGTTTTCATGCGTTCTACACGTAGTGTTGAATGTTGAACCCCATGTTACACTGCCCGCCGGACAAAAAATATTGATGTGCCACCTATGATACAATGCGTTTGGACGTGGTTCCTGTGGTCTGCCTGCGCAGAAGAAACAGGTCTTGACCACAGAAGGCTCGGTAACCGTTGGATAATCAACGGTCATTTCATGTCTTTCATGCGAATACTGCTGCACACAAATCAACCACGAGTAGTGGAACAGTATGCACGGCTTTACCTGCACAACAGCGTATAATCAGTGTACAGCGTGAACATCGAAGCTCTTTATTCGATATAGTGGCAATATTGCCACTATAGACTGTCTAATAGTGGCAATAGTGCCACTATATCGAATAGTGGCACTGCCCTGAATAGTGGCACAATTCTGCCCTGCCACTATATGCCACTATACAGGGCCACCTACTGTAGTCCAGATCATCCGGCTCTCACTATTCAATATGATAGTACGCAGGTGATGCAGATCATGCAGACTAGGGGTGTGTCTGGCCTGAAAGGCACGCCTCATGAATACGGAGATCTGATCTGTCCGACATATCTGCAACGCCGCAGTTACCTGGTAGTTGTCATGATGAAATCCGCTGAAAGCACACCACCAGGCCAAACAGAGACGGAAAAGATCTAGTGCAGATCTACGTAGATCGTCTCCAACCAACCTCCCCAAACTCCCAAAATCAAATTCAAAACAAGGGACCAAGCATGACCACAGCAGTGCACCCACCCAGACACAGCGACACGGTCTGCTACTTCTTCGTAATCCATCTGTCTGCACCTTAGCTCTTGACTCGTGCATTCCCTGGCGTGCCGTCATGATGCGGAAATGGACAGGAGTATTGCCGCCAGCCAAGGCTGCCAAGTGCCTTGCAGCGCCAACTCCCCTTCACCCAGACCCGCTGTTGTCTGCAGTGTGGAGCTTTACCGTGGCCTCGTCGCCGAACATAGCAAGCGCGCCGACTACGTACATAGCATACAAACGAGCGCGTAGCGCCCTTCCCAGCATCAGGGAGAGAGGTAAGCTGCGTCGCGAACGCACGCCACGCATCACACCCCCACTTATCCTCGTTGTATCGTAGCACCCACACGCAACACACAGATGATCTCTTTTCAGAAGCTGTTCAGCCAGGCTGCCAGGTTCACCTGCTCTTTTTCGAAGATGGGGTTTGCACACCAAAATGAGGCGGTGTCCAAATATCAATCCGGGGATATGAAATCGGTAAAGAACCGTCGCGTTTGGGTGTTTTGTGTTTTCAACGGGCAACACGACCACAAGATCGGGCCTGCTCGTTAGAGCGGCACTCGGAGGGAGGGGCTATGCATTAGAGAGGCACGCCAAGGGAGGAGCTGCAGCTCTTGCGTCGCGGGCCACCCTGTTCAAGGAAAGGGTGGTCCGCGCTTTAGGCCCAAGCTTTCGAGTTCGCTAATAGTACTCTTCGATTGGATCTGTAACGTGGGGCAAGAAGTGTCATGTCGAGCATCATGCGGCATCATGCGTTTTTTGCCGTTGTCGGCACGATGTTCATCCTGATGTACCACCTCGGCTGCCACGTAGGCCAGCAGACGGTCTTTTACGGGATCGGTCGTGGTGTGCAACACATCGGGCAAAGTGGGCTACGTGCTGTCTGGCCCGTTGTAAGTACCGTTGTTGTTAATTACCCAAAAGCTACCAGGTACTGCGTATTGCTGTTGTTGCGACAGCTCTACTATTGAAAAAAAAAGTGTTGTCGTATATATGAAAATATCTATGATCTGAAACGATGCACAAAAACGACACACCAATGGATACCAGGTATACTACTGTTAATTACTGTTGTACCGGTATAAGCCCCTAACAACGGTACCATCATTCGTAGCAACGTCTGGTACCGCAGGCACTTCGATGCCTTTCTCGCCCGCGGCCACTGGTACCAGTAAGGACCACTGGTACCAGTAAGGAAGCCAGCGTTGACGTGAAAAGCGCCCCCCCTTTCATGTATCAATATGTTATGGGGCCTCGGTACACGGCATAAGCGCATGGGTAAAGAGCAATTGTCGTATATACGATGTCAGATGTAGTAGCCCCCCACCGAAATCTGAACGAAAGCATTTCTCTTTTCGACCTGTTCGTGCGTCGAACCTTACCCGTACCATGCGTCCGGGGCAGAAGCCGAACACGCCGCGCTTGCTCCCGCGTGCATTAACTTTTTGACAAGGTTGGCTACATTGAGAAAGGAGCGTTCGACGCGAGGGACTTCCCGTCCCTGCCGACGTCGGAGTCAGGTAGGTCATGAATCAACAGAACGATCTCGCTTTTTTTGCTGCCGTGTAACCTCGTTGGCGATTCCAGGACGGTATAATGAAATTACGAGTCGTTTATCTAGGGTGGCGTTCGATGTTCAATACGCGACGACCTTCGCGGATCATGATCGTGATCGGTCCGTAGTGGCCTTCTGCTTGAGGGTACCGTTGCGGCAAAGAACAGCGTGCCAGCCAGCCAGGAAAATCGAGGTACTGTCATAGCATTCTGATTTTAGGTGGACCCTTCCAAGACACCGTTCTAGAGCGACTCGTAGGATCGTTTTTGTCATACTCGTAGGTAGGTGGCCCCGGTGGTCTAGAGGTTATTCTCGAATACTGCTAGAGTTGATTCTGGGGTTCGAATCCCTCGTGGATGAGACTTTTGAGTTTATTTGCAAAAATAAAAAATAAGCGGAATCAACTGGTGAGAGCGCGTAGCAGCGTGAGTAGGCTCAATTCGATGCGAGATGGCGAGGGAAGAAATAGTTGGAGTCTTCTCGCGATAACAACGAAGCCACGTGCTGTAGTGGGGAGGGGAGAGAAGAGCCTGGTTAGTGGCCCCAGATCTGGGTTACCTCTAGGCAGGGGGAAGGAGAAAGAAAAGTGCGAAAATACTACGGTAGGAGGGGCTAGCAAAGAAGAAAAAGAAAAAAGAAGTAGGTGCGTTGAGCTTCTCAGCGAAAACACGTCAATGGCGTTATTCGAGCTCGCGAACTACGGCACATGGACTACAACTCTATACAAATTCTCGGTGTTTCGGACACTCCGCATGTGATACATGCAAAAGGCCAAGCTGGCGGCAGTTGTGCTTCGTTCACGACCCGTTTTTGGCCTTTATCTCTTCATATGTCTGCATATCGCCCATTGCGCGAGTGTGTTGTTCACATTGAATCGTTAGTTGTTATTTCTAAACGTCGGCACGCAGTACATCCGGCGCCCGTGTCGCTTCATCACTCTAAAGAGATAAAAGCTTTATGGTCGCATACTACGAGACAGAGATTGACACCGATTGTAAAGCCCGGCCCTACAGTACCATTGGTACGAGTACTCGTAAACCCCGGACCTACAGTACTATTGGTACGAGTACTCGTGCTGGTGTACTCTACGATATATGTAATGTTTTTCGTTTGATCGTTGATTCTGGGGGTGGCGCGGTGATCGTTTACGCTGCTGTCATTGGCAGCAACCAGACGCAATTTCGACGCGTCTCAGTCTTCAATACTGTACTCATCGCGAAACTGTTACCCCCTCCCTGCACGGAACAGCGCTGATTTGAAATGCTGTCACGGGACAGTCGTGTTTTGTTTTTGTGTGGTTGTGCAGTCTGTTGTTTGTGACTCCAAGCAGTTGTAGAGTTTTGTGTATAATGTTGCTCCTGGAAATGCGGGACGTTCCGATCTACCATGAGTGCTGTAACTCCAACAGAGAACAAATCGAAGTCCCCCACCCGCCAAATGCCACCTCAGGGGGACTGGAGCATACATGGGTGGAGTCGACACGTACGGTTATTTTTCATTTCACAAACATTGCCATTTCGTTGAACTGTGCTGTCAGGACGAAGATATCTATTTTGTGGATTCCAGCAGGCAGCGTCGCCGCGGGTTGGTCAATCCCCCCCTCCCCCTTGCCCCGTGCCCGATGTGTTTTCGTAGTTGGAGTTTTGGGGAACGGCGAGCACACCGACGCCACCACCGCGGACCCATGGAGTGCGGCGTTCTCCAGCACTGCTTCGTTTGTGCAGACAGCTGGCGCGGACCAAAAACACAGAAGCACTTTCGCGCCGAGGGGCTGCCGACAGTCAATTCTCCGCACTGTACAAGTCAGTATCTGTCAACCGCCGTGCCGCTTGCGACGTGTAGGCTAGGTGACAGCAAACAGCTACCGGTTAGTTCCAAAAAGGATCGTTTAATGTCTCGCAGATGAGCGAGGCTTCCCCAAGCCGTTGTGACAGGCAGAGGGCCCGAGTGCCATATTTTTTTGTGTTTTTTTGCTCGTCACATATGTTGTCGTCGCACTTTTTCTTTCTCCTTCTCCCTCCCTAGTCGTAACTCAGATCCGGGGTCACTAAACAGGCTATTTTACCCTCTGCCCACCATGCTGCTCGCCTTCATTTTTATCGCGAGAAGACTTCAGCGGCTTCTTCCCTCGTTGATCCGCATCGAGTTGTGCGTACTCACGCTGCTAGGCGCTCTCAGCAGTTGATTCCTGTTTGTTTGTTTGTTTTTTGCGAACAAACTCAAAAGACCGACCCACGTGGGATTTGAGGTCCATAACCAACTTTAGTAGCATTCGAGGGTAGCGACTAGACCATCGGGGCGACCGGACATTGGTCGTGAACAATACAACAACCAAAGACGATATGTTACGTATAGCAATGGAAAAAAAAGCTACAACGAAATGCGGAAGTGAGAAGACACCCGGAACGATCGGGGAAAGCGTGACTACAAAAACAACACTACACGCCGCCGTTGGCGGGCTCCTACGCTCCTATGCATTTTTTTTTCGTGACTTTCAGGGTTACTGTTCTACCACCAAAACCAATCTCATTCTAATCCCCAAGTATTGTGTGCCCAAAGCGGGGATGTAGCTGTAAAGCCGTTGAGCGTGACTAGCTAGCTATAAGCGACGGCACATATGTGGTTGCTGTTTTACACTGCCGATAGGCGCGCACGCATAGACGCACGCGTTAGGCAAACATACCGTAACTGACACAAGATATCACCCGTACATGAGACATCCCCCCCCCCACATGATACGAAACTCCGGTGGTGATTGTGGGCGATGCTGACAAACCATCGATTTATCACCCGGGGTACAAACTATAACACACCCCGATGATATCGTAGTGTAGATTTGTGGGTTGTGGCTTCGAGTTTTGGTCGTGGTGTCTCTGCGTAGCTTTTTTTGGGTCGTACCGATAGCGAGGTAGGTAGCAGCAGCCCACTTTTGTGTGGAGGCAGAACGGATGGCGCAGCCATCGCCTCGTATCATTATGCGAGTTAATGTGAGAACAACAATCATATCGGGCGAGGTACCTTCGATTAAGGTATATTTCATTTTTTATGCTCCAATCCAAGCCCGTATTTTGTTTGAAGCTTTCTTTGGCGTTGAAGGGGTTGAGTCATCGCCGAGGTTATGTGCTAAGGAGTCTCGTCACCTAGGTTGGGCCCCTTTGTTTTACCACAACCCGGTATCACAGGTAGGTACCTACAGCAGGAGTGCGGGGCAGCTGCAAGTGTTCGTGCAGGCATACCACACCCTTTCAAGTGTGCGGCAGCAGCGGTTGAACTGTTATCACACCCGCTTTTACCACACCCCCAAACACACCCCGTGGGTGTTCGGACGTGCTATCACACCCTCTTTTTATCACCCCCCTTCATTTATCACATCCCCAAACGCACCTTGTGGGTGTTCGGACGTCCTATCACACCCGCTGGTTTATCACACCCCCCTTGGGACCCCCTGCGAGCTGCACTTTATCACCCGGGGTACACAAGATATCACCCACCCCACAGGATACCACGCCCGGTGATAATACTTTTGAATCCCAAAGTGTTATTACTGGGGTGTGTTATCTTGTGTCAGTTACGGTAGGCATCGAACAAGATTGGAGGACCCAGAATTGCGCGGGCACCAAGCTGTATTTTCCGCGGCAGCTACGTACTAGTGCCGTGTTTTCTGCAGCAGAAGCGTCGAGCCACGTACTATCGCTGCCCAGTGCAGCGCAGGAATTGCAGGGTAAACGTACCAGTACCCTGTTGTTTCCCGTTGATAGGTACCATACATGCCTCTAGACTTGCACTGTTGACAGCTAGCTTCACCGGTCCAGAGGCAGGCATTGCGCGGGCACCAAGCCGTGTTTTCTGCAGCAGTAGCGTCGAGCCACGTACTATCGCCGCCGAGTGCGGCGCAGGAATTGCAGGGTAAATGTACCAGTACCCCTTTGTTTCCCGTTGATATGTACCATATATGCCTCTGGACGTACACTGTCGACAGCTAGCTTTACCGGTCCAGAGGCAGGTCTTTTTCATATATTTGTCGTCGAGTGCTGTGCTGCATGCATCGTAGTTTTTGCACGGAGATGTGTCTAGCAATGCGGCACAACATTAAGCGGATAGTTCATGTGATTTTGAATATTTAAGTAGCTACATAGCTGGCGGAGCCACGTTACTTGGTTGTGTTCGTCATCCCAACATCCTGCTACTAGACACCCCAGTTCCGATAGTACTCCCGACTCTACTTCGCACCAGTAATCTTGCCACAAGCATCGGTCAATAGACGGTGGCCTCTGCGCTCGCGATCCGTGTAGGTGACACCACACAACGCGATTGGGCGGAGCGTTCCTGTATCGGCTATGTCGAGCAAGCTCGAGGCGGCCGCCGTCAAGACCGTCGTCGCGGACACCGCTTTACATAACGGCATCATCGGCGAGATGGTTGGCGAGAAGGACCAGGAGGTGCGCCGTTACGTGCCAGTTATCAATCATTTATCTTAGATTTTGGTTCTAGATGGGAATTTTCGTGTTCTTTGATAAAACGCCGAGGTCGATTCATGAAAAGACGTGGTTGCGAGGATGCTGAACACGCGGAAGTGATGTGAGTAGCTCGAACTGGGCAGAACAGTCAAGCACCGATTCCAAATTGTCAAGGCTTTTCAGGGGTCGGGTCACTTCTCGCGGGTCGGGTTGGACCAGGGTGACCCGACCCGACCCATGAGATTTGTAAACTTCCTGACTTGACCCTGCGCAACCCGTGAGATTCCGAACCCCTCCTGAACCGACCCGGCTCGACTCGTGGGATTTGGAAAACAAAATTCGGGTCGGGTGAAGATCCGTGAAAAGCCCCGAAATTTATGGCTTTGTTTTACTTTCCAAGATTTGGCGTTTATTTCGACTTTCGCTTCGTCCTCGACGACTTTGTGTTTTCAGTTAGAGTCGTGGCTGCTGTTAGAGTCCGCTTCGAGTGTGTTTCTTTTCGTTCTTGAGTATTGTGCATTTTAAGTTGTGTTTGTGATGGGTCTTAAGTTCCATTTCGAGTGCTCGAGCGTATGTTCTGGGGCACCTGCGAATGTCCCAAACTTAATTTGCAGTGCACTGAACAACTTGAGTTCGACGGCCGTGGCAACTCTTTGGCCTTAGTTGCGATGTTTGTGGGTTATGTGAATCATCCGTGTATTTGATAGTATTGGCGCCAAATTCTCAGCATGATACCCCTTCAAAGCGCACCGTGACGCTTTTGGGGTTGCATTCACTTCGGTATTGCGCCGTCATATTTCGTCGCTGCGATATTTTGATGCCGTACGTTTGATGTGTTCCCGAGCCCTGGTGGGTCGCGAAACACCTGGTAGATGAAGGCGCACGGCCAAGAATGACAAAAGTCCGTAAATCCTGCGGCAAAGGATCAGCCTCCACCAATCATTGATACCCACGATATGTACCGTTTGTGCACGCTGCTCGATTGTCGAGCCCTCATTCTGTCTGCTTTATGGCTAAACCGCAGACCTCGGTTTCACAGTTGCTGTCTGGTGGGCTGGATGCCAAGTTTTGGCAAAACCCGTGGCTGGAGGGCACCCCGACGATCCACAGAGTCGACACGGAGGTGAGGCGGCCCCTCCTCACGGCTTGCAGATGACCCGTTTAGCAGAAATTTGTGGGTGCACGGATGCATGGTGTACGGTGTATGGCACTCCTGACGACACAGAAGTCAAAATCAACGCCAGGAGCAGGCTGGAGAGCTCAAACACTACTCAAACCTTGCATGTAATGCTACGAAGTATTGTATTCTGTTCCTATTCTAGGATATATTTTACGTAAATAACTCCGGCGGCCCGGTTGGACCTTCTGCTTTGCTTTCGTGAAGTTTTTGGGTGGGAGCTGTCGCGGACAACGAGGCCATTATGTAGCATGTTCGACTCTTTGATCGGCCAGACCAGATGCTTTACATATTGAACGCCTGGACCGTAGAATAGTAAGGCGGCACGACGCTCGGCAACTTTTGTTTCGCCCTCTGAGCGACAGTGCACCGCCGCCCACTATACGGAACGGAGCACTCTGAGATGTATAGGTCGCTCTGTGGAGTTTTCTCCAGCTGACTACCGAGATTATCACCGCCATCACATGATATAACACTCCTTTCCCCCCCCTCTTCGACGGAATGAGAGGCCTAATTGCTGTAAAGGAACGGTAGCGGGTGCTATGCTCGTACTTCATCTTGTGAGATGGGTGATGTGCATCATATATATTGTGCCTATCATCAACTTGTGTGCGTTGGTGGTGTTGTATAATGTAGGTGGCACCTCTGATAGCCCCTACCCCCCCCCCCCCCCCTCCCATTTGCATTTTCTGGCCTGATCAGGTATCCTTTAATTGGGGGCTAAGCCCGGTGACGTCATTCGGGCCCGGCCCGGTGTCTGCGCGGTGGACGGGGAAGCTTCTCGCTCCAGCCACGGAGACCTTCAACGTCTTCGTGAGAGCCCAGGGGGGGGTGAGAGTGTTTCTCGATCACGACTTGGTCATCGATGCTTGGCAAGGTATGTACTGCGTGCTGTAGGTCCTTGCTTGTGGGGGTAGCTCCTGTTGTAAAGCACCGCCGGCCAACTGTGCCAACAAAAGAAGTAGTTCTACCGTTTAAAAACAGCCGGTTTCCTCTTGCAGCAGTTAACACGCTATTCGTCGATCAAGACTTGAGGAGGCAGGACGCGACAATGACGAATATAACGTCTGATTTTAATTGGCAACTTTCGTCACACTGCTTGCCATGTACGTATCGCGCGGTTGAATGAAGCATCTTAAGGAAAGTGGACAGCGCGAGAAAACGCTAGAATGGTCTGTTTTTGTGTTAAACACGCGATCATCAGGACAAACTTTTTCTCACTAACGTCACCGCCCTTCTAAGCGCATCATAATAACATGGTTACGAACTGCACTCCATATTTCCGTGCTGCTCGGCGGCACCACTGGGGTCGCACCACAGTCTCAACCGGAATAAATGGGCAATGCTTTGGCATGATTGTTCTTGGTCTTCGACATTGGCGTCCATTGTGGTATCGATTGGTACCTCGTTTACACTATAGCAGGTTCTTTGTTGTTGGGAACATTTAGCGCGTACAACGCAAACATGTTCAATAATATACCCGATGGTCGCATCATAACTGGTGTGCATGTGCCACGATCGGTGCGTGTGCCCTCGGTTGCAGCCTGCTTCTTTAATATTCGCTGGGAAATATTGGCCAAGGTACCTCCGTGCCTAGGCGGATCCTGGGGCTTGAGCCGATAACCTTCAGTCCAGACTAGAGGAAAGCATAAATTATGTTGTACCCCGTCCATGATGAGCAGTTTCCGAAGCAAGATGCTGGACCTCACGCCATCCAAGCACTCCAGAACGACCTTGCGTATAGACTACCTTTGGGTGATTTTTTATCGTCTTCCAGCAGGTTTGTCGTGAACACCCATGGTCTTGTCCACCGGCAAATCCTGGGGAGGACGATGTGCCCACAGCGTTTACGGCTTATGGTTCCCGCTCGCTGTACGTGAATCTCGCGTTTGTTGTCCAGAGAATCTGAGGGCAGCCAAAGAGCGGATGATCTTGGCCAACCTTGTGGAGGGCACCTACCACGACATCGTCGTAGAGTTTAAGGAGGAGGGAGGTTATTCCAGCATCCAGGTTAGTTTGTTTATCGAGTAATGCCGCCCTCGTGTCGACGCGGTGTGCCGCGTCGTTGTAGTGTTGACGCGCCTTTGAACCGGCAGCCTAAGTCACGGGTCTAGCAAAAAAGTGTACGGACCCGAAGAAGACCCGCGCGGTTCGTGCGAACAAAATGGATGGCCTGGCACCGTGCTTCGGAAGTGAAATTGCAAAGTTACTGTGCGTTATCTCGTTGTCGCCGCCGCTTCGAAATATCTAATTGTGAACTGCACTAAACCAGTAGGACACTTTGGAGTATGATTTCGACATAGTAGGTTGTCTTGATATCAAATCGCGACGCTGTCTGCAAGGCCTAAACGAGACGTTAATTTCTAGATGCAGCAGAACATAGAACGTGACAACGTCAACCTGTTTTGTGGTCTGAATTGTATATGGAGCATGAAGCGGAAAAAAGGTCGGTCGATGCCACAGTTGTCCAAGAGTTTTAGGCTTTATTTTGTTCTCGCGCCACTCCTTCTGCGCCTTGTTCGCTATTCATGCACTCGACTTATGTACCCAAACCTCTTCCTAATGATAGTTCGCTTTGCCCAAACAACCGAACTCTCCCCTTCGGCGACCTGCAGGCGACGCGTAGCATGGTAATATTATCCGTTTGCCCGAGTCTCACTCTTTGATGTATATTCGGCATCCTGTATAACATATTCATCTGTGTCTAACGCGATTGAACTACAGAATAGTCTCGTTCCACACGTGACATACATTTCAGTTGCGTGCCCTTCTATTTGCGTGAACGGGTGACGCTTATCGCGTTCTCCTCGTCCTGCTGACGCCCTGAGTCAAAGAAAAACCTTCTCTTCCCGATCCACTCCGTTTTCGCCGGAGCGGTTCGCGCCGGAATCGACGCAGTTTATTGGGCTCCCTCCGCCCATTGCAGTGAATCTAGGTGTTTTTTTTCAACTTGTGATAGGTATTTGATACCTATGGTTTAATGTCGTTGGTTTATTAGTATGGTGTGAGCTGAGCTCTGCAACGCCCCTTGAAAAGTCGACATTCTCCACGTTGTGGAAATCCTTATTGGTTGAAGTATCCGGAATTCCGCCGTCAGAACAGCAGCCGCTTAAGGGGCCGCGCTGGACATGCTACAACACAGTATGTACCCTTTTTATTATTTTTTGTAAGGTTTGTCTTATCCGCAGCAGCTACAATATTTATATATATAGTGGCCTATAAAACACGCCTTGCGGAAAGCGTCGCACCTCCTGAACCAAACCTGTTGAGGCTGCTGGCCCGATCTTTGAAGAACGCTTACGTTGAGGCCAACATTTGTTTTACTATGAGACCAGCACATCACTAAAATGTACGCATTGTTGTGTTTGCATCCCGTAGGTATAGGCCTGTATTTTTATCAGCCCCGAACTGATACAACCAAATTACGGCGCTGGTGCTGTAAAAATGCAGAGCTCCGTTAGAGGCTGGCATTGATCGGAATGCCAGGTTGTCGTTGTCGCCGAAGCTCAATCTTAAGCAAAATCGGTGGCGCGAGCACTCGTACCATTTTCACTTGGACCAATAGAGGACAGGGTGGTATTTTAATCTTTAGTCTCCGGGGCGGTTTTTCGGGGTAAAGAATGTGACGGAGTGATCTAGCAATAGTACAACGCATTGGCGTGAATATTAGCTTTCTTCAAATATCATACAATCTTCTTACAACCTTTTGTTCGGGAGATATGACGTTTTCCGTAAGGCGTGTTTCCTACTACTAGAATGCATGTACTTGAAATAGTGTGCTTCTGCTGAAAAACATGTTTTGAAATATTTTTTACTCGAAAAATAACAAAAATACGAAAATCTATGTCCGGAGTGGCCCCTTAAATGGTGACGGTTTCACAAGCGACAACCTTTCCATTGCAGCAGCAAGACAAGCACGTTTGGATGTGATCCTTGTGCGTACTTCCTCGTCACCCGATTGCACGGCAGATTATGTGGAAGAGCGCAACCGTCGCACCCTCCTTGATACCGGCCTCTGCGTTGTTCTACGCTACGCCGATTTCTCGGTCCTTTTCTAACACCACCATTACCCCTCGAGGAGATGGTCCTCTGCACGGAGAGGGGCTTAGTCGGGTACCCACCGGGGAGAAATCTCCCATCACCGGACAGGAGAAGGTGTGGGCCGCGCGGAATTGGAATTGAGACATGCGGCATCCCTTGCGATCGATTGCTGAAATATGTACATGTGGTATCCCATGGCACCGACTGCTCAACGTTATACATATGGATCTTAGTAGCCACCGTGGGCAGCTTGATTTCGTTTCAGTGGAAGCCCAGGTATCGAACCTAATGAACGTGCCCGTACGATTAGGGAATTCTCTACATACATCATTGGTTGCCCAGATCATTGGCTGCCCAGATATTGTTTCATGTTTTGATCGTACCGTACGCCAGGCGAAGGCAGACAGGCACTATGGTGCCGAGATAGCGTGGCACGAACTACCGGCGTTTATATCGAACCAAACCGGAACGAACGATAAATTCGATTCACCTGACAAACAATATCAGGGTTAGCTGTAATAATTCGCTGCCGCTTCGGCACATCCACCTTATCTTGGACATCACGCTTGATATCGGTTGTCTTCTTTGGGTACTGGGCGATGTATCATTGTTGTTGACACAGGCCATATGCGGCCGGGCTAGTGCCAGCTGTTTCCTTGCAGCGTAAAGGACAATGCGTCACTAAAGCAATATATGGTAACTTGTTGTTTATGGCAGGATTTGACAACGTGTCACGCACTTCTGCGCTCCAAGCTCGTGTTGTATACTTTTTTCCATCCACATGACAACTAGTTTTTTCACGAAGCGATTTTACGATTTCCGACGGCGGCCAAAAACAATGTCTAATTTCCGGGCTCGCGTGCCCTATTTTCACGACTGGTGCACGTTCCACCGGACGACCCGAATATACCAACAATAGTGTAGATTGCTTTTGACCCGAATACGTGCCAAAGGTAATGTAGGACGTTTTTTTCCCGAAGAAATATGGTTTCACGCTTAAGTTCTGCAGGGTTTGCGGATTCCGGCTAAGGGTATGGGGGTCTTACAGAACTTCTTCTTCAGAACTTCCAGAAGTTTCGGGTACGGGTATGGAAGTGTAACAGAACTTCCAGAACTTCAGGGTATTGTGGCACAGTCATACAGAACTCACAGAAGTTCCGGGCGGGTACAATACTTGCTGTACCCGTACCCCGGGTATTGGGGCACGGGGCTTACAGGACTCACAGAAGTTCCGGGTACGGGTATGAAAGTCTTACAGAACTTCCAGAAGTTCTGGGTACGGGTATGAAAGTCTTACAAAACTTCCAGAACTTCCGGGTATTGTGGCACGGGCGTACAGAACTTCCAGAAGTTCCGGGCAGGTATAAACATGCTGTGCTCGTACCCCGGGTCTTTGCGGCACCGGCGTACAGAAGTTTCAGAAGTTCCGAGTAGGGGTATGTGTGTCCTACAGAAGTTACAGAAGTTCTTTGTAGGGTAATACCCGTGGTAAATACCCCGGGTATGGTTTTGTGTGTACCCTACAGACAGAACGAAAATGAAAGTTCGGATACGGTTATGAATGTCGTACAGAACTCACAGACGTTGCCGGAACGGGTAGGGTTGTACAGAACTCACATAATTCCCGGGTACGGGTAATTCCCGGGTAAATGCCCGCCTCAAAAGGGGCGAAAAAACAACAAATTGACTTGTCAAAAAAAGACACAATAGTCAACGCATTTCCAATTACTGCGATTGGCATACTGCATACACTGATGCACTCATAGGAAATAACACATACTGGCAAGCAACATATACGTAGCATTGTAGCCCATTTTTGTTGTTCGTGCTTTCGTTCACTAACCCCGTTGTTTGTTTTGGTGCTGTGTTCCACAAATTTCACAATAAGAACCTTTCCAACTTCCCAAGACACGACTTCCGCGGTGACAGGTTTTCCTCCCAAATTACCGTACTCTGTTGCTCAAGAATAAAACTTTGCAATAAAACTGATGCTACTGCATATTGAATACCAGGTATAACTATAGTATTACTATGGCAAGCCCGAAAATCCTTCCAACCGAGAACAAAAGCAAGAAGAAGGCATATCAATGCCGATCACAGCAACTACTATAATAATTACAAGTATCTAACAAGAATTATTCGAGCATTATTTACTATAATAATTTCAGTCATCTAATAAAAGTACTTTCTACAAGAATATGATACCACTATACCTGGTAATAATTGCAATTGTATCGTATTATCTTGTAAAAAAACTCGTAAGGCCATTTCTTATGCAGTCGGATTTGTCAGTCGAAAACGGCCTTTTTCGACTGAAGCCCAAGTCGGGCTTTCTTACGCAGTCGAAAAAGGGCTTTTTCGACTCAACTTGTTTCGACTGAGAATTCCGACTGGCGGATCCAGTTGAAAAACTCGACTCCAGTCGAAAAACTCAGTCGAAAAAGTTTTACACGTTTTTTGAACCGATCGCATCGCTCATCCCACCACCAAACACACACCCACACGGCCACACGGCCACACACCAATACCAGGCACCACACTGCAGTATAATACAAGGCGCTGACGCTGGCTTGGCTATCCCTGCTGTTGCTTCTCGCAGCAAGTCAGCGTGGCGCATTCCTAGTTCCGCGCGCCAGCAGCGTGTATCACACGACGGCAGCAGCGCGCGGTCTCGATCCCATGCTGCCAACAATGGCTGCGCCTGCTGTAGCTTTGGCGGCTCTCGGCTGAGTGCAACTCCACGAACGTAGCTTTGGAGGCTTTCGGCTAAGCCCAAAGCCACCAACTCGCTGGGACGAAGGTTCGTCGAGCCATTGCTCGCGGAGACAGCGCGAAGCACAGAGCTGCCAACCGATTTCGCCTGCTGCACAGCAGTACTCCCTCACACCAACCGCCTCTAGGAAGAGCACAAAAACTATAAAATCAACTCGACTGACGATAAAAAGAAGGACCAGAAGAATCCTGTCGAAAAAAAGTCCAGTTGAAAACGGCCGTTTTCGACTGTAGGAATCCGACTGCATAAGAAATGGCCCAAGTATACAAAAAGGCCCACCGGGTTCCAACTATTATACAAAGAGGCCCAATGACTTACATTTTTTTGAGCTTACAAGAACAAATGCAAACGTTACTTCGAATCCCACCAACAAAACTGCCGAAAAAGACACACGAATACTAATCTACAAGTAGAATAGCTGCAGCAAGAACAGTAGTTTCGCTTATGAGCGAATTAAATACGAACAGGTGCTACTGCTGTGAGCTAGTATCAATAGTGGCCCCCAGCCCCCCAGCTCTCCAGCCTTCTTCAGCCCTCGTTCAAGCCCATGTGGATCAGAGACCTTGCAAGTCCACAGGTCCAGCCCGTAGTGGACGATGGCGAGCGTGGCCTTCTTGATCTCCTCCTGCATGTTACCGACAACCACGCGCGAGGACGGCAGTTGTCGACAAAATAATGACGATGTTTATGCCTTTGCTTGTATGTGGAACTACTGTACTACAGTATAAACATATATAAAATCATTCCTTGGTGTCATGGACTTTGGTCCGGAGTTTTTTGTCTCGGCCTAAGTATGCGATTCGCGGAACTGGAATTCTCGGTCGAATATGGCTTGATTCGAGCGCCGCCTTCGGGGGGCGGCTCCAACGCCCCTCGCCCTGCCGTGTCCGTTCCGCACATCGACGTGAACGCGGACGGGCGCCGAGCGAGACGAGCGAGTGTCGAGGAGGAATTTTGGAAAAATTGTTGAATCTTAATGGCTGCAACGCCTGAATGATTTACAAAATTGGCATCATTTCCAAACGGTACGTGATAATGTTTGGAATTTTGCGTACCGGGTGAGAACAGCAGTATGTACGACGAGCATGAACGCCAACTGACGGCATTGCACCAATCACAACATCAGGTGCATGCAGCAGCAGTAGCCGAAGGGCGAAACTTCTAGCACATACTGCAGCAACTAGTAGCAACCAGAACCACAGCAGATAGCTCAAAGTGCAGTACGAGTGCAGTTGGCAAGTTTAGTCGTACACGCATCACTCTGTCCAATAGTCTATATATAACAGCATCTCAAGCAGGTAGAAGAGCCGTCTCCTCGGCCTTTGGCCTTGGCTTTAGCACGGCCGCTGACACTCCAGGCAGCCTCTGCTGTAGGCATGAACGAGTGCGGTTGATTCGCAGCGAACTATCCCGCTGTGCTCGCCTCTATGTGGCCATTGTCCATGCCATTTCATGTCACCTCCCTTCTGTTTTGAGCTCGTCGTCGTGCCGTCGAGGTACGAGGAAACCCGTACGTACTGGGTGAGAACAGCAGTATGTACGACGAGCATGAACGCCAACTGACAACATTGGCAAACACACAACACCAGGTGCAGCAGCAGTAGCCGAAGGGCGAAACTTCTAGCACATACAGCAGCAACTAGTAGCAACCAGAACCACAGCAGATAGCTCAAAGTGCAGTACGAGTGCCGTTGGCAAGTTTAGTCGTACACGCATCACTCTGTCCAATATATAACAACCGTTTTATGTTCATATTGATGGAGAAAAAAATACCAGGTCGTATTACATTCATTTCCTGTAAGAATGATACGTCGTACGAGCGGACGTTCTGATTCTGGTGCCGTGAGACCATCGAGCACACCGCATGTTTTACCCAAACAAGAGCCAACAAGAGGCAGCGCACAGGGGCCCCCAACACAGGGACACGTGACAACCACGGCCAGCTGTCGGTCGCGTAATTGTCCGGTGGTCCGTGCTTCGGTGGGTGTATCGGAAGTCGTTCGTAGTACTGCTGTAGATCGTCGAAAAACCACGTGGCATCGTGCTGGTGGCAAGACTCGCCAGTAGACCCCCCAAAATTTATTTACCTTTTCTTTTTCTTGGCCCCATGCACCCATTTATTTCCGTTCCTTTCTCTTCTTTGTTTGTTTCTTCTTTCCAATTGACTTGCGTCTGTTGTGCGCATGCGTAGTGATAGATACCACGTGTAATATATACGTGGTAGTCTTTCTTGGTTGGCAAGCGGTATAGTCGGTTTTCCCAGGCGCGAGTAATGAGACGTATGCACCGGTATGGACCTGGCACATCGTAGACTGACTCCCGATTTCACTTTTATATGTTTCTGGTGGAGGCATGAATTGCGTCAGCTGTGATTTATGCGTGTACCACCTTTGGTTTGTGTTTTTCCCCTAGGGTATTCCTCAACTCCAGAGTGACTGGAGCCTGTCCTGTGACCACGGACTTGATTATGCGAGTTAATGTGAGAACGACAACAACAACAACTGAAATATTGCCTGTTTCTTGACCTTTCAGCTGCTTCCTGCAAACTTGGTTTTTCTGCCAACACGATTTTGAACTTTTTCGCGATTTTTTCTTCCTTTTTGTCTAGTAAGTTGAACTTCCTACTGCCGCTAATTGCCGCCTGACAGCTGTGCATTAGTTGCGGAACGGTCCAGCTTTAGCTTTTCTTTGATTCGCACCATTTGTTTCGTACTTGACGAAGCTTCAGCGGCTGAGATCTGGGCTTGGCTCATCAGCTCTACACTGCCCAGCACCCCATCGCAGCGCTATAGCTTACAGCAACGAAGCGCCGTGCAGTGCCCTGCGATGCCCTGCGGCTCAGCTCAGCAGCGCACCGCTAGCTCAGCAGAGCGACGCGCTATGCTTTGCCGTGCTCTGCCATCGCGGTCGTTCGTTATTCATGATATCTAAAACTCCGCGTACGGTGATATTTAGGTATTTGGCGCTTTATTCTATACATATCGCGTCAACCATCGTAATATCATACAATATGGGGGAGGGAATGTAATCTCTATGCAAAGATCCTGTTTTTTTTTAATCATTTGTCAGCCGGCCGCCCCGGTGGTCTATTAATAATAGTGGTTTTACCCTCGAATACTACTAACGTTTGGTTGTCCTTGAGTTCGACACCCACCACGATGAGATTTGACTTTATTTGCAAAAATGCAAAAAAAAAAAAAGAGGCATCAATCAACTGCTGAGAGCGCCTAGCAGCGTGGGTTGGTTCGACGCGAGTCGACGAGGGAAGAAAATGCTGGATTCTCCTGGCGGTAAAAATGAAAGCACGTGCCGAAGTGGGGAGGGAGGAGGAGGGCCCGCTATTGACCCCGGATCTGAGTTACTACTGGGAGGGAGCGCGAGAGTGGTGCGGGGATAATAAATGGGATGAAGAATAAAAATGTTGCAAAGGTATATTGTTATTACTACCAGTAAATAATACTCCAGTATGTCAGTCTCTAGGAAATACGCACGGCACTATCAGCAGTCGTCATGGTAGAGACACGCCGGATATTATGCATTGAGGGGACGCGTCCAATTTCGACAACGTGAAAGCCCCCACGAAGAAAAGACAGCAGACACACATATCCCGCCTTCCCGAGAAAAAAACAGAGAAGAAGCGCTACGCCAACCTCCCGTACGAGCAAAGCCACCCCCGCACCAATCTTAGACAACGCCGCCTCAACGAGAGATCGCCCTCCTCTTCTACGTTTTCCTCCTCGCCCGCGACCACGCAGACCAATCAATGCGACAGCCTTCACGTAACAAACAAAGCAATCTTCTTCCAAAACCCCGCCGGCTGACATGTCCTCATGTCGACGTTTGATGCAAACCGACTTTGCATCCTGTCGACTTTGAACCTCCACTGCCACGGGGACAGCAGTGCAGTCTCTTCATTAATGCCAAGGCCTCTTTTGTTTCGCCTAGAGGCGACGCAGGTTCTCAATAATACTCTTTTCGGTATTTTTGTTTGATAGACGCCAACTTTTACTTGACGGTGCATTTAATAGTTTGTTTCGCCTATCCTTGCCTTCTTTATTGTATAATAGTACGTTTTTTCTTTTGTCAAAGCATGACTTTCAGAATCCCATGTTCGTATGAAACTCTTGGCATTACTTTAAAGTTCAATGCATGCCAAATCGGACAGCTACACCTTAAGTGGTCGAAGTGCTGCCCTGCCCTACCCGAAGCATGGGCGCCGGCGAATGCCGGCGCCCATGCGGAGCCCTTGTAATTACATGTACGATATTGTTAGTGCTTGCCTGTGAGAGCTCCTCAGCTTTTCTTAGACGTAAATTTTTGCCCTTTTCGCGATAACTGGCGATGAGGTCCACCCGACGGCACGCAACTCCCTCATCGTGCACGCAGACCCCTGCTCTGCCTACTCTGCCAAGGGCGGCCTCGGCCGTGCCCAACTCATCTCTCACGGGGCTTCGATTTTTCCAGGATTCCATGCCCTTTTTGTCACATGTTTTTTGTTTCTATGATACACGCAAAACGCGTTATTCAAGATTCCGTTTTTTCATGTAGACGACAAACCCAAGTTTATATACCGGTTCCTTTTACTGCTGATACTTGGCTGACATACACGTACATACACGAGTACGAGTACCACGGCAAGCAGTAACGGAGTATCATATACGATGATCTTTGTTTAGCATTCATACACGTGCGTGGTATTCAGCGGTATGATACTGCTGTTTGGTGTGTGTTGTTTCTGTTCGTATCATATCGTATGCTAAATGCTTTGTAGCTTGCGATCCACAAACGGATTACTGCATGTTTTCCTCAGGAGCATGTCGAGACATTTTCTTGCGAGGCGCACCTGCACCGCGGCAGTACACTCACAGCAGCAGGTACCCGTATCAATATCAACTGTGGTATGTACAAGTACGTACGTACAGGTATATTGTTTTCAATACACTTGCGTTACTGCTGTAAATACAAATCGAATACGTACGAGTACAAGGTGTTTGCGGCTGACGCCGCCCGATTGTAGACCCACTACACAAAAATGGAGTTATTTTCACGTCCCAAAAATACAAATTCAAGTCATTTCAGACCCACTATACAAAAACCAAGTCATTTCAGACTCAGTATACATTTTCAAGTCTTTTCCAGCCCACTAAACAAAAACCAAGTCACTTCAGACCCACCATACAAAAATCGAGACATTTCAGACCCCCATGAAAAAAATCGAGTCATTTCAGACCCACCACACAATTTCAAGTCATTTCAGACCCACCATACAATTTCAAGTCATTTCATAACCACAATACAAAAACCAAGTCATTTTAGACCCCCGATACAATTTCAAGTCATTTCAGACCCCTCTAACAAAAACCGAGTCATTTCCAGACCCACTATACAAAAACCGAGCCATTGCCAACCCACTATACAAAAATCAAGTATTTTTATACCCCCCGTACAAATTCAAGTAATGTCAGACCCCCCATACGAAAATCAAGTCGCCTTTAGCATCTCCGCTTTTGTTTTTATCACGCCCGTGCTCGCACTGCTTCACTCTTTAAGTTACACCCCTTGGCATCACAGTCGCTCGTATTGTGCTACCTCCGCTTTCCTAACATCGTACCTAGCTCTGCCATTACGGGCATGCGCGGAGCCTCAGGCGAGCGACAGCCCGTCGCGGCGAAGCCCCCCTAGTATTATAATATTATACATACATATAATATCCTTCTTTGGTGTAAGGGATTTGGTCAGGAGTTTTTTTTTGTCTCGGCCGAAGCGATTCGCGGAACTGGAATTCTCTGTCGAATATAGCTTCGTTCGAGCGCCGCCTTCGGGGGGCAGCTCCAACGCCCCTCGCCCTGCCGTGTCCGTTCCGCACACCGACGTTAACGCGGACGGATGCCGAGCGAGACAAGCGAGAAGTTGCAAAAATACCGCATGTCGAGGAGGAATTTCGGAGATTTCGGTTGAATCTTAATGTGTGCAACGCCTGGATGATTTACAAAATTGGCATCATTTCCAAACGGTACTTGATAATGTTTGGAATTTTGCGGTGGCATGTGCAACTTATTATTGTTTCGTCACAGATTGTGCACCAGGTGTTTAATTGCACGCGCCTGGATACTTTACAAAATTGGCGTCATTTCCAAACGGTACTTGATGATGTTTCCGCAAATACAACTTATTATTGTTTGGTCACAGATTATGACGTTTTCTCCACACTCGTGTCATCAAGGGCCCAAGACTCGAGACGAGACGAAGCAAGGTTATTTTCCCCGTCCCGTCCGAGACCCAGAGCAGCGTAGGGCACCAGCTGCCAGGGGTGTGAGACGATGCATGCACGGCATGGGCTAGAAACCGTTGCCTGCAACAACTGCCCGCCACAGTATAAACGCGCGGAAGCCGCCATGGGTCATAATTTGAGTTTTGCTTTACGTGGTTACTGCTGTTGTTGGGGTAGCTTGGGGATAGACACAATCTAAAAGCGATCGATGCCGAGGGACAACGAACGCAGGCAAGGGGGTTGACACAACACAGGAATAACTGACTGCTGTGCTCCAGCTACCTAATGCTGTGGAGTGCCCCTCATCAACTGAAACCAAGCAACAGACACACACATCTTGCCCAGGCTCGAGAACAGGGGCGCCGGTCTGTCAAAGGGCTAATCCAGCCGTCGCGGTCGTTCGTTATTCATGGTGCCGCGCTGTAGGCCGCGCAGCGGTTGGTTGCGTGTGTGCTGTTGGGCTGCCATGTGCTGTATGCGTGCTGGCCATGCGGCTGCAAGTGTGGCTGCAAGACGACAGATGATACGTCCAGAAGAACGCGTGTTATACCAGTAGTAGATCGCTGTAATAGTTCGCCTTTTTATTTTATTGCGTTTGGTGCTACTGCAATGGAGTGCCCTCATCGACTGAAATCAAGCAACAGACAGACACACATCTTGGTCCGGCTCGAGAGCAGGGGCGCCGGTCTGTCAAAGGGCTAATCCAGCTGTTGCGGTCGTTCGTTATTCATGGTGCCGCGCTGTAGGCTTCATACGTGCAGCGGTTGGTTGCGTGTGTGCTGTTGGGCTGTCATGTGCTGTGTGCGTGCCGGCCATGCGGCTGCAGGTGTGGCTGCAAGACGACGCATGATACGTCCAGAAGAACGCGTGTTATACCAGTAGTAGATCGCTGTAACAATTCGCCATTTTATATTATTGCGTTTGGTGCTGTTGGAGTGTTCATCAATTTGAGCGTGCTTGGTCTGCAGATACAGATAGGCTCAAAACCGTTCCTTTGCGCGACGTTACGCAAAAAATTCTGCAAAAGGAGTTACTGTATGAAGAATGTGTATAACTTCGTCGGGTGAATACGCACATGAAAAAATTACATCTGCTACAGTCTGATAAGATATTAGTACAACAACGACGGACAACCTACAAAAAGAAATAAACAAATAACGCGTGAGCGATGGCGTGTTTTTTGTAGACGAATGTGTATACTACGACATCTGCGAAAGGTTCCCTACGGCCGGTAACGAAAGCGGGAATACAACTTCATTAGGAAGCAAAATTAGACGGACACCCTTCACACACAAATAAAAAATCCCTAGACAACGCACATGACGCAAATGACCAGCCGAATTGCGACCGCGCAAATAATTGCGATCTTAGAGTTAGGGGGGTTTGACCCAATAGGCCAAGACAGACACACATCTTGCCTGGGCTCGAGAGCAGGGGCGCCGGTCTGTCAAAGGGCTAATCCAGCCGTCGCGGTCATTCGTTATTCATGGTGTCGCGCTGTAGGCTTCATACGTGCAGCGGTTGGTTGCGTGTGTGCTGTTGGGCTCTCATGTGCTGTGTGCGTGCTGGCCATGCGACTGCAAGTGTGGCTGCAAGACGACAGATGATACGTCCAGAAGAACGCATGTTATACCAGTAGTAGATCGCTGTAACAATTCGCCATTTAATATTATTGCGTCTGGTGCTACTGCAGTGGAGTGCGCTCATCAGCTGAAACCAAGCAACAGACAGACACACATCTTGGCCCGGGCTCGAGAGCAGGGGAGCCGGTCTGTCAAAGGGCTTATCCAGCCGTTGCGGTCGTTCGTTATTCGTGGTGCCGCGCTGTAGGCTTCATACGTGCAGCGGTTGGTTGCGTGTGTGCTGATGGGCTGTCATGTGCTGTGTGCGTGCTGGCCATGTGGCTGCAGGTGTTGCTGCAAGACGACAGATGATACGTCCAGAAGAACGCGTGTTATACCAGTAGTAGATCGCTGTAATAATTCGCCATTTTATATTATTGCGTTTGGTGCTGTTGGAGTGTTCATCAATTTGAGCGTGCTTGGTCTGCAGATACAGATAGGCTCAAAACTGATCTGTCATACTGATTAACTTGTTTTGGGGCCTACCTTCCAAAGAGTCGGGGGCTGTTAGTGATAGTGGTACGATTTCATACCGGTCTAGGATTATTTCTCTATGTCTCCTTTAGGGCTCCTCTCATAAGTGAGTTCTTCGTACATTGTGCAAGTAAGCCCGGAGGACCCATCGTGTATCTCACGCCGAGTCGGAGAGCTGTTCTGTGACTATGGTACGATCAAATATTGATCTGTCATACGGATTAAGGTGTTTTGGGGCCTGCGGTCCACAGAGTCGGGGGCTGTTAGTGATAGTGGTACGATTTCATACCTGTCTAGGATTATTTTGTTTGTCTTGTGTGAGGCTTGATTATCCCCCTTTTCCCGTTTAGCTTGCCATTTATCTGATGTAAGTTCTCTGCGTTGAAAGTACCAATTGGATCGAGGGCATTCTATATCCCGTTTAGCGCCCCTCTCTAAGTCTGCATAATTCGTTTTTAATTTTTGTATATCTTCACCAGTGTAAGTGCCGCGTACATTGAAGTAGCTAATTGAGGGCATGCAGTGTCGTCTTTAGTTCTTTTCTGTGAGTGAGTTCTTCGTATATTTTGGAAACAAACATGGTAAGTTCTTCGTCTACTGCTGTGGGAGTAAACACCGAGGGGTTTTCCAAGGCATAATCTACGGCGCCTTCCTTTTTCCCTTCCGTAAAATGAAAACATTTTCAACCATTCCGCCCGACACCTTTTGTTATTGATGCCATGTCCTCTTTCCTTTCGCCTCGAAGCCTCGAAGCGAAGCAGGTTCTCAAATTCTCCTTTCGGCATTTCTGGCCTACTTTTACTTGGCGGCGGTTTTAATAACAGCAGTGTTTCGCCTATGCTTGCTTCCTTCGTTTGCATGTTTTCCTTCCATCACAGTGCAGCAGTACGGCAGTGCAGCAATACGTACGGTAGTAAAGGACAGAAGAGTGCAGCAGTGGGGACGGTGGTACTCCCAAGTACCAGCGGAAGGCCGGTATTTTAGAAACAAGAACAAAGGTTCATCTCCCACAGGACGCAAAAAGACTCCCACGTACAGAACGGCCCACCCACCCACCACGGACGACGCAGTGCACCCTCCACCCACCCACCAACCAAACATTTACTACATACAGCAGAACAGCAGTGCAGCAGTACGTACATCAGAACAGCAGTGCAGCAGTACGTACAACAGTACATCTGGTACGCGGGGCGCGGTTAGTTGGTTGGTTCTTGAGGACCTTGTACAAAACAGAAAACAGACGGGGGGGGGGTCATTTTTTGACGATACTCGGCCGTCTCGGGGAGCGGGCGAGCCGCCGTCCACCACCCACCCACCACCCACCATGCACCCACGAACCTACCTAGTACAGCCGTACAGCAATGCAGCAGTACGTAGAGTAATACACCTGACAGACGAGCAGCAGCCGATTTGTTGGTTACAATGCTCTCGGGCTGGGCGGGATTCGCCACTGTTAGGCAAAGCGAAAAGCGCTCGCGTTGCCGATTCTGCGCACGACGAGCGGCGACGGCTGGACGCTGCTGTGATTGGCCCTGGTGTTGTTGTACTTGCTGTTGACGCAGGTGTGCTTGTGGTCTCGTGTCCATGGCTCTGTCCATGGCTCAAGTGGCCAAAAAGCTATTCGAAAGTTTAATGTAGTTGGAGTTCGAAAAAAAAAAATGCAGGCAGCGACGAAGAAAAAGCGGGGGGGGGCAAGCGAGCCGCCCCTGGGAGGGCAATTTCCACGCTCCCCCCTCGCCGAGGTGGGGCACCGACGCCCGTTCTTTCGCCGGCATGTCGTAGTGCTGCTGTGCGGATGGGACGTGGCGGCACCGCGAGGACGCCGGAGGCCGAGTGGAGCTCGGGAGTCGCCGCTTTATTGGGGAGGTGTTATAACCAAGATATTTTCAAAGATCCTAAAAAACGTCACGACCACCTTAGCGTATTATATAATAAGGATATTACTGGTTTCCAAGAGACAAGAAAGAGAGGAGAAAAGAGACCCCAACAATGTGTAAGTAGGATACAACCACAAAACCAAAAGTGTCGCCACTGAAACACGAACCACTGACCTTTTTTGTAGCGATGTACATCTCCACAAGGAGGTGCTTGATGCGCCGAGAAGAAAGCGGCGGAAAGTGTGTCGTGTTGGACGTGAGCAGCTCCATCAGCTCCTGTCACGTCGAACCAGACGAGAAGAAGCTGAACGGCAAAAAAATCTCGATCACCGTCTTGGCAGCAATAAGCTCGCGAAATCTGAAAAAGAATACACAAAACACAGAGCAGCAGCGATTGGAAGGAAGGTGTTGGGGGCAGGTAATATGAGCAGCCAACGTGCGCGTGAGACCAGATACCAATTCCCTCCCTTCTGTTCTCTACCCAGATCAGAGCAGCGCGACAGAAAGGCAAAACGACATCGCAGTCCTACAAAGTCCGCAAAACATACCGGTGGGCTGAGATTTCTCGACGAATTTGCAACACGCGATATTTTTCAAGCTTTTTTTTCACTTGGTTTTGATACATCCCCCCTTATCTGGGTTTTGAAAATGGATGGCGAGCTGTCGATATTATATTGTTATACCTGGTATATTTTAGTACGCTCTCGCCCAGACCCGTCTGATATGTGTTCGAAAACAATAGTTTGCAATTTGACATACACACACCTGTTCGTTCCAGCACAGGAGGAGTTTTTGCTCGCCTCGAAGCTCCCCTGGATGTTCCCTTTCGCTTGCTTTTTTGCTTTCCAGCCTTCACAGCGCCAGCCACTCCGCGCAGCCTGTGTTTGCTCTTGTGGTGGGTGTTCACGTTGCTGCGGTCGCCCTTGTCAGGGAACCGTCGTCTTGTTTTGCGGCACGCGGGGTCCGCCATGCAGAAGTACTTGTGTTTGTGGTCCTCCTCAGCTAACGGGACGACGTAGACTTCTAGCGAGTACATAAACGATCGCTCACGGGAACCCTCTCTCCTGTAGCCGTCCGGCACCTTGACGTCATCGACGGCTTGGACGATGTCCGCGGGCAATACATACACCTCTCCTTTCATGTCGTGCACGAGCGCCGGTGTAATTACAAGCACGGCTTTATTGTCATCCACCTCGATTACCTCGGGCTGGCTCCCGACTGCTGGTGGAGTAAACGAACTGCCGCCACCGGTCTGACGCAGGGGGGGTAGATGAACTGCCGCCATCCCTGTCAGGCGGGGATCCTTGCGGTTCCGCCGCGTCCATATTCCCTCTCCGCGGATGCACAGATGCAATTGACGGATGCGCGTGTTTGTGTTATTTGGTTGTGTGTCTGAGCTGCGGGTTGTTGTGAACAAGGGTGTGTGTTTTGTGTTTGTGTGTTTGTGGGGGGGGTTGGTTCTGTGTAATTTCGTGTTGGGGGATTGTGGCGTCAGCGTGACGGAAGAGACGTGACGTCAGAATGCATAACACGAGACATGCAGTCAGAACGCGCTCGACCTTAATTTTCAAAATTTACAATTTGTACCGGCCACTCCGGGTATTGTTACAAACGTATACCCGTACCCGGGGTATAGTGCCACAGTCTTACAGAACTCACAGAAGTTCCGGGTAAGGGCACGGGGTTCTTACAGAACTTCCAGAAGTTTCGAGTATTGTGGGCACGGGCGTATAGAACTTCCAGAAGTTTCTGGTATGGGTAGGAATGTCGTACAGAACTTCCAGAAGTTCCGGGTACGGGTAAGAATGTCCTACAGATTTTACATAAGATCTTTGGAGGATAATACCCGGGTAAATACCTTCGGTACGCTTTGTGAGTACCCTACAGAACACAACCTTGAAATGTTCGATCTCACAGCTGGAGTGTGTTTTATTTTTTATGATATGCAAGGTTTTTGCGGCTGACGCCGGCTTAATGAAGCGAACCCAAGGTTTTGGCATTGGCGGCCAGCGGTAATAAACTTGAATCGGCATTGTTCCATAACTCTTTGATCATTATTCCATTTGCCGTATTATTGTCTTCCGAAAAATTGCAGGGGATTCTTCATTTAGCAAACAACGTGACGTTGTGTTAACACGATTCAAATATCTCAATCCGTATAGCGAACGAACGCAGCTCTTATCCTTATTTATCGCACCATTATCCTATCCTTCTGGGATAATCAACGCATCAGACAGATACGCACACCACCACCAAAGTTGTAATAATTTGTTTTGACGACGTCAGCTGTGAGTTCGACGAATTTAGGGTCGATACTCATTTTTGCAAGCTGCGTACTATATTATGTCGTTGACTCCATATTATTATTATTTAATTAGTAGACTTGAACCACCACGCCTAGCACCAATGCAATGCAACGCTAGCAGCTTAGAACCCAACACGTCAACACCGGGATGATGGGACCTAGACCGCAAGCCGGCAACCACAAAGTTGTGTATGTAACAAAGAAACGTTCCCGCCCCTTATCAAACAATTAGCACACACCGACACCAGTTAGTTAGACGGAAGGCATACAATTTATCGCACCATACGTTGCCATGCTCGAGTACGCGATTTTTTATGACTGGTGTATGTCCCGCCCGACGACCCGAATATACCACTAACAATGTCCACTTTTGGGCTGTAAATATGCAGTACAGCACGTTTTATAGTACGTATGCACCGCAGTACAGCACCAGTACAGCAGAGCGCACCGCAGTGCAGCAGTACAGCGGAGGACCCACCCCCCAACAGCAGGGGCTGACGCAAATGGGGGGTCAAGTTGTCGCACGGCAGTCACGCCGTCAACGTCGCCCACGGCGTCACATAATTTACCAGGAGCCATTTCTGCTTCCCACCAACGCATATCGTTGACGATAGTTGCAAATATCCACCGACTCGGAGTCCCCGCTAGGGCTACAATATTTTTAATAAGATTCTTCGTCGAGGAACTGGTGTGCCCCCAAGGCAGGCGGCAAGAGTCTTGTTCCCTCGGAGGTAGAGTGAAACCTATCAATGTATGCAAGCGAACACGCGTCCACGGCTACAGGTTGCGTGACGTTCGCTGCGCCTGCTGTTAATTGCAGAAAACGCCTTCCGTGATAGGCTTCAAATTGTCGTCAGCTGCTCATGGGTTTTCATTTTATCAACTTGTATTGGCCTCTTCGACCTCGCCTTCTGTCGCAAATCCTTGACGCCGAGTACATGGTAACTCTACTAAACGCGTTTTGCCGCGTACGGTTGGGACTTGCTGGCATAAACTTTGCCCAAATTACGCAGCATGTTCGGGAGGACACGACGGGCATTACCTAACACGTAGCTACTTGGTTGAACAGTAAATTCTTGACTCTCTACGTGGCACCACTTTTTCGTCTTGTTTGCGCCCGCGTCCTCGACGTGGCAACACGAACCAGCAAGTTAGACACCTACTCGAGCTTGACTCATCTCACCGCGTTACGATGGCTGCCGGAGGTGCTGTGACTGAGGGAAGTACTTGTATATTGCCGCCAATGTAGCTTTGGGCCAGTCGAAGCAGTGCGGTCGTTCTTATATCCATCCCCTCCCGTGTTGCAGCTGCGCTGTTGCCCAATATTACCGAGAAATCCTGTGTGTGTACATTGGTCACGACATGTCCTGCTTCATTACCGCGCTGTAGGTTTCGCACGAAGGTGCAGCTGTCACGACGGTGCCGGACTTCCCCACGGTGGCGTCCGCCAAGCCGCTGACCGTGGGTGTCGAGCGTGAGCACCCACGCCTGCTGGGCCTACCTGCCCCGGCGGAAGCGATGTACGGGTAAGTCATGACTGCCAATTAAAGCGCGACACCTTTTTCTCGCGGCGTATTGACGGTATGATAGATGCAGCTGGGATTGTAGCGAGGCGTGCTACGGTAGAGGATAGTTAGATTTTTTTGCACAAAATGTTTCTGACTGATGGGGCTCCTCAGCTGAGGGATTAGACTACCCAATATCGATGGAGTGCCGTTTGTGTTTTACTGTGTTGTTCGTTATACAACTGCACTACAGTAAGCCATGGGATTGTTCATCAGGTTGCGCGTTAATTTTATCTTTATAGTCAGCACAGAACTCCCTAACGTGAGGAGCCTCAGAAGCATTGTGGGCATGCGTCTAGAGGGATGATGAAAAAGCATCATCTTCGGTAAGGGTTCAATTGGGTTGTTTGAGCTATTACTTGTGGCACAACCAATGTGAATGACGAGCAGTTGGAGCTCTAAGGCATTGACACTGACCACATACAGGAGCAGGCCAAAATTATGCATTCAATAGACCCAAACAAAAGCATGGTGTTCGTTTTGGTTTGGGTTGTGACGGAGAAGTGTTTGCTCTAGGGAAATACTGCCGTTTTCGTGTTACCAAGCGGTATCGGGGTTCAACCAGCGGCGTTGTAATTCGTACTCTGCCTTAGCAATGGCATCTACTAGTGTACACAGGATGAAGGGGGCGCGGAACCGAGTTGTTGGATTCACGAATGATTTACAGCAGCAATCCTGTGGTACCATTCTTCGAAAATGTCCAGAGCATCGCGCAGATCTGCTCGAGGTAAAGTACACCAGCGACGTCGCGAACGATCTAGCGGAAGACGCCAGCTCGATACACAACGTGATACGTTTCCATGAAGCCGTTGCACCTCGCAGGCCTGGGCACTAAGTACCGACGCGCTTATGGATAGCAAATGAACTACGAGAAACAACAATAGCGGATACCGCGCGATTACTTTCTTTGTCGTGCGCATCATCCCCGTCGCCGACAGCAACGTCGAGAGCTATTAAATACGGTCACCGAGGGATGTAGGTCATGTTAGTATTGTCAAATATTTCTTGCATACCTGTCAGGAATCTATGAGAGCGTTTGTGCATTCTTCATTTCCTTGATCGTACGTAAAGAGTAGATGTCCCGACTGAGTTCTACCAAAATCTTGCTGCACGCGATCTGCTCGTTGGTTGGATGTATGACGAGTTTGAATACGCTGATGGCCACTGATGGCGGATAAAGCTTATACTCGTATAAACAATCGCGTTTGCCGAAAATACAAGGCAAACAATACTGCGTTGTCTTAGCGGCGGTGCACATTGTTGCTTCACACAGAATAGAAACGACGACAAAACGGAAAAAAAAACGGTGTGTTCCAACTAATGTCCACTTTCCGGAACATCCGATAAGTGCACAGACTGCAAGGAAGCCCTGCACGTTTCCTTTGGCACGAATGGCAATGGGGAAGGCTGCCGTCCTCTAGAGAAACTATGCGAGAGAACGTAGGTCAACCGGAGACAAAAACGCCGTATCCCCGTTTTATTAGCGCATAATTCATAATTGGTTTTCCTCTTCCTAGGTCAGAATGGTGGCAGGACCAGCGGATGCATCCATGCAGACATTGCCGTTCAGGCGACTCCTGCTTGAATTCTTTGGTAAAGTTCGACATGCGGTAGCTGATGCCGTCTCTATCTGCTTCTACAGCTACTTGTGCCTGTGCGGGTTCCACCTTTTCATGGCGCGAGACTAGCAGCGCGAGCGTCGAAAAGCCGATCCAGGCTGGAACAATCTGGCAGATTGGGTACGATGTTGTAGCTCGTGGCTAGTGATGCTGGCCGTGGCGCAGAGTAGCCAACACAACAAGCGTGCGTTATGGGCCCATTTAAAAAAATCACGCAGGATGTTCCCTGTATTTAGCGTCAATAGATCGGGGATGGAAAAAAAAGTAGACCTTAATAATGACATCTACTCTACACCTTTTGAATTGCTGCCCTAAGCGCCCCGGTGGGTTGTTTTCTCCGGCCAGACCTCCACTCTTTCACAATGCATGCGGTTCTTCAGTTGACCACAACTTTTATGTCCCTTGTTTGTTGCATGTCACGTGGAGCCGACCCACCCTTCTGTAGTTTCAATGTGATCGTGGGTGACTAATATTCGATGGCAAGGTTTACTAAAAATGTGCTCGCCCACGCAATTTTCGCTAGGCATGTGCCTTCGTCCACGCTGTTGCTACTCACGAAGCTGTTTAACCCCGGTGTATGCCTAGATAATGTGTGACGATGATTACGCATAACCGCATAACCGTACGGGTAGTCTGCTGTTGGGCGTTGTGTATATGAGACGAGACTCAACATGTGTTCCACATAAAAACTGCATCGTACTGTATCAATCATTTTGGATGGGTGTATACAGGCGGTGAAACCGTTCAATATCGTTGTCGTCACTTTTCCACCACACGGCCGTCATTGGCTCATCGCAAAAAAAAAAACGAATGCAAGCCGGGGGGGTCCACATTTCTTACCACTGCCTGTGTATTGTTCTTGCGATTGCACAGCCCCTTCTGGGAGGACTTCCACGCGGCATCTTCACGGATATATCTCTTGCCGGCACCGGCGGGTGATTTGGAGAGTAAACTCGTCCCGGTAGTCTCCCGCCCTCACCTCGCCGGGTTAGTTCGTGGGCTGGATGACGCGATCGTATCGACTGCAGCCGGCTCGATTGACCTTCCTGAGAGTGAGACCTGCCAGGCCATGTTCCCGCCCCACCTGCAGGTGCGACACTAGCGTAATGCTTTGTGCATCACCCGCCTAAACCCCTGGACCATATAATGTTCCTCTGTATCACCTCCTCGTAGAGGCGACTATACTTGCCCACGTCAACTTTGAGCTCGAGTGTTCGAGACCGCTTGTCTACCGATGCAACTGGCGCTGTCGGAGTTGCAGCGCCAAATCCAAATACCTACACATGCGCCGTTTGACTTCGTGGGTACAGGATCACTCTCGTGTTCATCCTCACTCTTGGTGCAGCTGCAATGCACCTTAAACTTTGTCGAATAACCCTGATTGCGTGAAATATACACTGCCCTGTCACCCGCGATACAGGGCCACCACGACTGCTCAACCTGCGCCGTTATGAGTGACCCTGACCTCTCCGGAACGACCCCCGCCAAAGGATCGACTAACTATGCGGTAGAGCCACCCCAGCCCTGGTCTGATCCGCCGTCCTCTTCGCTATCTTTATCCCGGTGAGACATGTCTGCCAATGCATTATTTTAAACCCTCCGCTCTAGGAATATTGAAACAAAACACAGACTTATATCGACATCACAAGTACAGTACGTTTGTCATCCACGGCTGAAGCGGTTTCAATCGCTTTTGACAGGGGCAAGACCACATGTTCGAGACGAGTTGAGGTTGGGTTGCGCGTTACGGAGGCACGCAGAATCGTGCACATTGGCATCCATCCAATGGCAGGATTAGTCTTTTAATCGCTTTCGCCACGGGCAAGACCACATGTTTGAGACGAATTGAGGTCGAGTTTCGTGTTACAGAAGAACTCAGAATCGTACACCACTCGAACGAAGCAACTTTTTTTGCATCGTTCATTATTTTATTAGGGGGAGGGTTAAGGTGTGATCGACTCAGGGTGATACAATTGAAGGTCGAGCTCGCAACCGTGGGTGTGCAGAATGCCTTCACACCTGCTTGTACGAGTAGTTGTCTCCTCTTTCCAGAAATGTTATTTTCCTGCATACCGCGGTTACACCTATTTTACCTTTACAGAGCAAATCCTGGAGCCCTAATCAAACCGAGCAGCCTTTGACAGATAGGTATAGTTACATTGGACTGCCGCCCGCCCCTACCCTTTGCACGCAAAAATCGGCGATGCACTCCTGCTTGTGCTCCAAAGCATGTGTCCGAGGGGTTGCTTCGTGACTCTGGCTACCTGTGTGAGTTACTTCCATGGCTCGTGCGTCTTGTGTTCGGTCTTCCCGATCGTCGGGAAACCTGTCGAAATGGGCGTCTTTTGGGACCCTGAGCCTGACCTGTATCTCTGGGTGGATGTGTTACAGGTGGGCTATATTGAGGAGGCAAATTATTATTGGCAGTTTCAGGTGACTTAACACCCAGAGTTGCACAGATTTTTGTCATATACAGTGTGTATATATGCGCTGGCTTTTGTACGCTACGAACATGTCCGTGTTCACGAGTCGCGTGTCAGGGGTTACTCGCAGGTGCACCCTGATGTTGCCGCTTGTAGGCATCGCGGTGATAGTTTCCCGCACACGGATGCTCCCGTGTGTGCGAACGATTGTTATGCGGAATCCAGGGTGGTGTGCTTGGCGTGACCGTAAAGCTCTTCATGAAGATGTCCATGTTCGTTATCTAGACACGTGGTGACCTGCGGCTGCGTACAACGCGTCATACGCTGCCGCTGTCATGCACCGTAGTTTGGTCCGAGATCATTTCTAAATTCCTGAAGCACGCTTGGCCAACATTACGAAAGTTGCTAGCTCGACTACACGACGGCCGTAGAAGTGATCGTGGTTATCACGCAGGTTTAGGGCTAAAGAAAATGCCATGCGCCGCAAGTACTCTTGGAATACGTCGCTGGCCGACTCGAAAGTCTAGCGATGGCTTGCTGAAACGGTTGGTTCTAATTTCCATTTTTTTCATGTGAGTGGCGCATGATGTTGCAGGCCCGCGCTTTCAATTTGATTCGTCTTCCTCAAAGGCATACATCTGTACACGTGGGGACTAGTTATTGGCTGCGTTCCTGCTCCGTTACAACAAAAAAGAAAGTGCTGCCTTCATTTCTGTGCCTAGGTGAAGGTGATACGGTTAAAGTACTCGATCGGGGATGCCGAGGCTCTTGCAAAGAGTGTCGAGCAGGTACGGACGGATTCAGCGACTACAGAACCGTTCGTCGGCAGTCATCCAGGGTAAGTTTGAAACGAGAAACTTCCCATTATTTTCTCACCTATCCATCTGGATAAGGCACTTTTTTCTCCAGCGTGCGGCACGACTGTTGTTGTTAGCGAGGCAGGTGACGGGTGCACATTATATGCACATTATACATTATACACCTACAGCGTCCGTGTCGGTTAATGATACGCAATGCTGCGCAACGCGTGGGAGGTACACCCAGAGTACAACCGATGGAGATGGTAGTTAAATTATGTCAGGAAGTGCTCATAATTCCTAACTCTGGCTTATCCTCCATACTCTAGTAGCTATGATATGTGCAATGGTGACAAACGGCGACTACTCGCGAGAAATCACAAGGCTGTAAAGTGTGCTCACTCAACGAAGACTGAAAAATAGAGATACACTGTAGAGTCGACCACCCGGCGGAGCCACACCGCAGGGCATGCAACCGAGCAGGAAATATACCCGCATTGTTTCAGCTTCAGGTGGAAAGTGCGCTGTTGAAAAGTAGTGCCCAGTGATATTTTTGTTAGTGCCTGGACGCTCTAGTCTTGGGAGCGACCACGCCGTTCTCACATTTGGTGTCGCTCTACGGTTCAAGAACTCACGAGTGCACGCCTTCCTGGCAGTGTCCTTGCCATCTAAAGAACATTTTAGGCCAATGGTTCTCACCACATCAGCATATCAAATTACCTCCGAGGAATGCTGCGGCGCACTGGAACCATCGGAGTTTGCGCACTTCACTGCATCGTTTGTTATCAGAAATCACTTCCCTGCGAGAGCTGTTGACGTTGCCCAAAAGCTTCCCCCTGTGATGGATCAACGACTGTAGATAATTGTGTTGGCGCCATAATTTCGTCATCAACCCCTGGCTTTAAGGCATACCTTGAAAATCGTGCGCCCCCCCTACTTCATGCCCGGTGTGAAATCCGCTGCGTCCCCTTGCTGCTCCGCATCTCAAGAGTAGCATCTGCCGGAAGAGACAATGTGAAAGAAGCACATTATTACGTTCCTGTGGGAAGTCACCTGACGCACAAGCCGTTCCGTACGTTCTGTTTTGCCCATGAATTGTTTTTCATAGGCCTATTCCTGCGCCTGATAGCTCATCAGCACCTGCAGCCACGGAAGAGTCGTGCCTACACACGAGACCGGAGCCAAAGCCTCCAAACGTTCTTCATGTGGATGTGAGCAATTCTGCTGTAGACTACATATTAGAACTACCGAGACACTGATAACACGCGACGCTGTCGAACGGTGTTTTTGTTACACTCGATCTGCGCCACAATGGACAGGTTTTGAAATTTGATTTAGATACTCTTAAGTATTCCGATACGGCGGAGGTGGAGTTCGTTGGCAGAATATGAGATGCGGCACAAATATCTTCATGAATACAAGCGATGTATACAAGTTTGGATAACATCGCAAGTATAACTTCGCTTTAGAAGTTGAGAGTCTTCCGGCCGGAGGAGGTAGCATTTGTCGGACAGCAGCACGGCACCTGAGTTCACGAGAACCGCGTTCATCGGGACACTATGCGAAACGAGCACATGATGTTCACAGGTCACGTTTTAAGAGTTAGTGCAAGGTGTGCCTTGGTTGTTTTGCTTGAAGGCACCGCAAAATGACGTTCAAACAAGATACATCCTTGGCATCCCGTCGATGGCTTTCCCCCCGCGGATGATCCGCTGTGTGCGACCGCCTGTAATGCGGAATCTAGGGCGGTATATTTGGTGTAACCGCTGAGCCGGTTAAGCTCCATTTGAAGATGTCGATGGCCTTTCTCTAGACGCCTGGCGTTCTGCACGAACGGGCTAAACGCTGATATTATTATGAGTCACGGTCTAGTCCACAAGAACATTAACTTATGCTGAAACATGCTTGGGCCGGTGCAGAGAGCGTTGCTGGCTTGCCTACATGACTGCTGTGAAAGCTAATGTGGTTATCACGCAGGTCTAGAGCAAACTAGGATATCATACACCGCAAGCACCCGTGGATCACGTCACTGGCCACATCGAAAAATCCAGCTGTGGCGTGTTCGAAGGTTTTTGTTGTCTTTTTTCTGGTCCGTGCAGAACGATTCGTCCAACGATTTTTTCAGGTCATAGCTTATTAAACGCGACGAATTGCAAATTAGGACAACCACAGTCGTGATCACTAAGGGAGGGCGAACAAACGATTTTTTGGCATTTTATGTTTTCACGTACTCCAAAATCAACAAAGTCACATCTTTCCAAGGACAAGACTAACTAAATGTTAGCAGCTTGAATATATCGCGAAATGTAGTTTTGGGGTGACAGTAAAATGAGAATGGCCAGGGGAACGACCAAAGGAATATTTTGCCATATATTTTTTTACCCGTGAAGTAGGGTTCTCCGCAAATAAAGGTATGTAGATGATGTTCCAGATGCAGTTTTACGCCAGTTTCTCTCTCCGTCAATTTCATTTTCTATTGGGAGTAACGTAAAATGCTACTGTTGCAATTTCTGAGAGCTATCCAAAGCCGTGGCCGTAATTGAGTTGTGAACAGTGTACCCCCCGGAGACACATTGTCCCGGGTAATCGACGATATCGTACATTCGAAAAAAGCAAACGATTTTTTTTACTTATGACGAGATCGCCTAACAGAGAAAACTGTATATAGGTGCTGGGGGGTGTTTGGATTTTGGTTCTCGCGTG
>JABAKD010000015.1:6992285-7113909 GCA_012845835.1 Undaria pinnatifida | reverse complement strand
CACGCGAGAAACAAAATCCAAACACCCCCCAGCACCTATATACAGTTTTCTCTGTTAGGCGATCTCGTCATGAGTAAAAAAAAACGTTTGCTTTTTTCGAATGTACGATATCGTCGATTGCCCGGGACAATGTGTCTCCGGGGGGATACACTGTTCGCAACTCAATTACGGCCACGGCTTTGGATAGCTCTCAGAAATTGCAACAGTAGCATTTTACGTCACTCCCAATAGAAAATGAAATTGACGGAGAGAGAAACTGGCGTAAAACTGCATCTGGAACATCATCTACATACCTTTATTTGCGGAGAACCCTACTTCACGGGTAAAAAAATATATGGCAAAATATTCCTTTGGTCGTTCCCCTGGCCATCCTCATTTTACTGTGTCACCCCAAAACTACATTTCGCGATATATTCAAGCTGCTAACATTTAGCTAGTCTTGTCCTTGGCAAGATGTGACTTTGTTGATTTTGGAGTACGTGAAAACATAAAATGCCAAAAAATCGTTTGTTCGCCCTCCCTTGGTGATCACGACCGTGGTTGTCCTAATTTGCAATTCGTCGCGTTTAATAAGCTATGACCTGAAAAATCGTTGGACAAATCGTTCTGCACGGACCAGAAAAAAGACAACAAAAACCTTCGAACACGCCACAGCTGGACTTTTCGACCTGGCCAGTGACGTGATCCACGGGCGCTTGCGGTGTATGATATCCTAGTTTGCTCTAGACCTGCGTGATAACCACGTTAGCTTCCACAGCAGTCATGTAGGCAAGCCAGCAACGCTCTCTGCACCGGCCCAAGCATGTTTCAGCATAAGTTAATGTTCTTGTGGACTAGACCGTGACGCATAATAATAGCAGCGTTTAGCCCGTTCGTGCAGAACGCCAGGCGTCTAGAGAAAGACCATCGACATCTTCAAATGGAGCTTAACCGGCTCAGCAGTCACACCAAATATACCGCCCTAGATTCCGCATTACAAGCGGTCGCACACAGCCGGTCATCCGCGGGGCGAAAACCGTCGACGCGATGCCAAGAATGTATCTTGTTTGAACGTCATTTTGCGGTGCCTTCAAGCTAAACAACCAAGACACACCTTGCACTAACTCTTAAAACGTGACCTGTGAACATCATGTGCTCGTTTCGCATAGTGTCCTGATGAACGCGGTTCTCGTTAACTCAGGTGCCGTGCTGCTGTCCGACAAATGCTACCTCCTCCGGCCGGAAGACCCTCAACTTCTAAAGCGAAGTTATACTTGCGATGTCATCCAAACTTGTATACATCGCTTGTATTCATGATGATATTTGTGCCGCATCTCATATTCTGCCAACGAACTCCACCTCCGCCGTATCGGAATACTTAAGAGTATCTAAATCAAATTTCAAAAACTGTCCATTGTGGCGCAGATCGAGCCTACCAAAAACTCCGTTCGACAGCGTCGCGTGTTATCAGTGTCTCGGTGGTTCTAATATGTAGTCTACAGCAGAATTGCTCACATCCACATGAAGAACGTATGGAGGCTTTGGTTCCGGTCTCGTGTGTAGGCACGACTCTTCCGTGGCTGCAGGTGCTGATGAGCTATCAGGCGCAGGAATAGGCCGATGAAAAACAATTCATGGGCAAAACAGAACGTACGGGACGGCTTGTGCGTCAGGTAACTTCCCACAGGAACGCAATAATGTGCTTCTTTCACATTGTCTCTTCCGGCAGATGCTACTCTTGAGATGCGGAGCAGCAAGGGGACGCAGCGGATTTCACACCGGGCATGAAGTAGGGGGGGCGCACGATTTTCAAGGTATGCCTTAAAGCCAGGGGTTGATGACGAAATTATGGCGCCAACACAATTATCTACAGTCGTTGATCCATCACAGGGGGAAGCTTTTGGGCAACGTCAACAGCTCTCGCAGGGAAGTGATTTCTGATAACAAACGATGCAATGAAGTGCGCAAACTCCGATGGTTCCAGTGCGCCGCAGCATTCCTCGGAGGTAATTTGATATGCTGATGTGGTGAGAACCATTGGCCTCGAATGTTCTTTAGATGGCAAGGACACTGCCAGGAAGGCGTGCACTCGTGAGTTCTTGAACCGTAGAGCGACACCAAATGTGAGAACGGCGTGGTCGCTCCCAAGACTAGAGCGTCCAGGCACTAACAAAAAAATCACTGGGCACTACTTTTCAACAGCACACTTTCCACCTGAAGCTGAAACAATGCGGGTACATTTCCTGCTCGGTTGCACGCCCTGCGGTGTGGCTCCGCCGGGTGGTCGACTCTGCAGTGTATATCTATTTTTCAGTCTTCGTTGAGTGAGCACACTTTACAGCCTTGTGATTTCTCGTGAGTAGTCGCCGTTTGTCACCATTGCACATATCATAGCTACTAGAGTATGGAGAATAAGCCAGAGTTAAGAATTATGATCACTTCCTGACACAATTCAACTACCATCTCCATCGGTTGTACTCTGGGTGTACCTCCCACGCGTTGCGCAGCATCGCGCATCATTAACCGACACGGACGCTGTAGGTGTATAATGTATAATGTGCATATAATGTGCACCCGTCACCTGCCTCGCTAACAACAACAGTCGTGCCGCACGCTGGAGAAAAAAGTGTCTCATCCAGATGGATAGGTGAGAAAATAATGGGAAGTTTCTCGTTTCAAACTTACCCTGGATGACTGCCGACGAACGGTTGTGTAGTCGCTGAATCCGTCCGTACCTGCTCGACACTCTTTGCAAGAGCCTCGGCATCCCCCATCGAATACTTGAACCGTATCACCTTCACCTAGGCACATAAATGAAGGCAACACTTTCTTTTTTGTTGTAACGGAGCAGGAACGCAGCCAATAACTAGTCCCCACGTGTACAGATGTATGCCTTTGAGGAAGACGAATCAAGTTGAAAGCGCGGGCCTGCAACATCATGCACCACTCACATAAAAAAAATGGAAATTAGAACCAACCGTTTCAGCAAGCCATCGCTAGACTTTCGAGTCGGCCAGCGACGTATTCCAAGAGTACTTGCGGCGCATGGCATCTTCTTTAGCCCTAAACCTGCGTGATAACCACGATCACTTCTACGGCCGTCGTGTAGTCGAGCTAGCAACTTTCGTAATGCTGGTCAAGCGTGCTTCAGGAATTTAAAAATGATCTCGGACCAAACCACGGTGCATGACAGCGGCAGCGTATAACGCGTTGTATGCAGCCGCAGGTCACCACGCGCCTAGAGAACAAACATAGACATCTTCATGAAGAGCTTTACGGTCACGCCGAGCACACCACCCTGGATTCCGCATCACAATCGTTCGCACACACGGGAGCATCCGTGTGCGGCGAGCTATCACCGCGATGCCTACAAGCGGCAACATCAGGGTACACCTGCGAGTAACCCCTGACACGCGACCCGTGAACACGGACATGTTCGTAGCGTACAAAAGCCAGCGCATATATACAAACTTTAGACAAAACAAAGCTGTGCAACTCTGGGTGTTGAGTCACCTGAAACTGCCAATATTAATTTGCCTCCTCAATATAGCCCACCTGTAACACATCCACCCAGAGATACAGTTCAGGCTCAGGGTCCCAAAAGACGCCCATTTCGACAGGTTTCCCGACGATCGGGAAGACCGAACACAAGACGCACGAGCCATGGAAGTAACTCACACAGGTAGCCAGAGTCACGAAGCAACCCCTCGGACACATGCTTTGGAGCACAAGCAGGAGTGCATCGCCGATTTTTGCGTGCAAAGGGTAGGGGCGGGCGGCAGTCCAATGTAACTATACCTATCTGTCAAAGGCTGCTCGGTTTGATTAGGGCTCCAGGATTTGCTCTGTAAAGGTAAAATAGGTGTAACCGCGGTATGCAGGAAAATAACATTTCTGGAAAGAGGAGACAACTACTCGTACAAGCAGGTGTGAAGGCATTCTGCACACCCACGGTTGCGAGCTCGACCTTCAATTGTATCACCCTGAGTCGATCACACCTTAACCCTCCCCCTAAGAAAATAATGAACGATGCAAAAAAAGTTGCTTCGTTCGAGTGGTGTACGATTCTGAGTTCTTCTGTAACACGAAACTCGACCTCAATTCGTCTCAAACATGTGGTCTTGCCCGTGGCGAAAGCGATTAAAAGACTAATCCTGCCATTGGATGGATGCCAATGTGCACGATTCTGCGTGCCTCCGTAACGCGCAACCCAACCTCAACTCGTCTCGAACATGTGGTCTTGCCCCTGTCAAAAGCGATTGAAACCGCTTCAGCCGTGGATGACAAACGTACTGTACTTGTGATGTCGATATAAGTCTGTGTTTTGTTTCAATATTCCTAGAGCGGAGGGTTTAAAATAATGCATTGGCAGACATGTCTCACCGGGATAAAGATAGCGAAGAGGACGGCGGATCAGACCAGGGCTGGGGTGGCTCTACCGCATAGTTAGTCGATCCTTTGGCGGGGGTCGTTCCGGAGAGGTCAGGGTCACTCATAACGGCGCAGGTTGAGCAGTCGTGGTGGCCCTGTATCGCGGGTGACAGGGCAGTGTATATTTCACGCAATCAGGGTTATTCGGCAAAGTTTAAGGTGCATTGCAGCTGCACCACGAGTGAGGATGAACACGAGAGTGATCCTGTACCCACGAAGTCAAACGGCGCATGTGTAGATATTTGGATTTGGCGCTGCAACTCCGACAGCGCCAGTTGCATCGGTAGACAAGCGGTCTCGAACACTCGAGTTCAAAGTTGACGTGGGCAAGTATAGTCGCCTCTACGAGGAGGTGATACAGAGGAACATTATATGGTCCAGGGGTTTAGGCGGGTGATGTACAAAGCATTACGCTAGTGTCGCACCTGCAGGTGGGGCCGGAACATGGCCTGGCAGGTCTCACTCTCAGGAAGGTCAATCGAGCCGGCTGCAGTCGATACGATCGCGTCATCCAGCCCACGAACTAACCCGGCGAGGTGAGGGCGGGAGACTACCGGGACGAGTTTACTCTCCAAATCACCCGCCGGTGCCGGCAAGAGATATATCCGTGAAGATGCCGCGTGGAAGTCCTCCCAGAAGGGGCTGTGCAATCGCAAGAACAATACACAGGCAGTGGTAAGAAATGTGGACCCCCCCGGCTTGCATTCGTTTTTTTTTTTGCGATGAGCCAATGACGGCCGTGTGGTGGAAAAGTGACGACAACGATATTGAACGGTTTCACCGCCTGTATACACCCATCCAAAATGATTGATACAGTACGATGCAGTTTTTATGTGGAACACATGTTGAGTCTCGTCTCATATACACAACGCCCAACAGCAGACTACCCGTACCGTTATGCGGTTATGCGTAATCATCGTCACACATTATCTAGGCATACACCGGGGTTAAACAGCTTCGTGAGTAGCAACAGCGTGGACGAAGGCGCATGCCTAGCGAAAATTGCTTGGGCGAGCACATTTTTAGTAAACCTTGCCATCGAATATTAGTCACCCACGATCACATTGAAACTACAGAAGGGTGGGTCGGCTCCACGTGACATGCAACAAACAAGGGACATAAAAGTTGTGGTCAACTGAAGAACCGCATGCATTGTGAAAGAGTGGAGGTCTGGCCGGAGAAAACAACCCACCGGGGCGCTTAGGGCAGCAATTCAAAAGGTGTAGAGTAGATGTCCCTATTAAGGTCTACTTTTTTTTCCATCCCCGATCTATTGACGCTAAATACAGGGAACATCCTGCGTGATTTTTTTAAATGGGCCCATAACGCACGCTTGTTGTGTTGGCTACTCTGCGCCACGGCCAGCATCACTAGCCACGAGCTACAACATCGTACCCAATCTGCCAGATTGTTCCAGCCTGGATCGGCTTTTCGACGCTCGCGCTGCTAGTCTCGCGCCATGAAAAGGTGGAACCCGCACAGGCACAAGTAGCTGTAGAAGCAGATAGAGACGGCATCAGCTACCGCATGTCGAACTTTACCAAAGAATTCAAGCAGGAGTCGCCTGAACGGCAATGTCTGCATGGATGCATCCGCTGGTCCTGCCACCATTCTGACCTAGGAAGAGGAAAACCAATTATGAATTATGCGCTAATAAAACGGGGATACGGCGTTTTTGTCTCCGGTTGACCTACGTTCTCTCGCATAGTTTCTCTAGAGGACGGCAGCCTTCCCCATTGCCATTCGTGCCAAAGGAAACGTGCGGGCTTCCTTGCAGTCTGTGCACTTATCGGATGTTCCGGAAAGTGGACATTAGTTGGAACACACCGTTTTTTTTTCCGTTTTGTCGTCGTTTCTATTCTGTGTGAAGCAACAATGTGCACCGCCGCTAAGACAACGCAGTATTGTTTGCCTTATATTTTCGGCAAACGCGATTGTTTATACGAGTATAAGCTTTATCCGCCATCAGTGGCCATCAGCGTATTCAAACTCGTCATACATCCAACCAACGAGCAGATCGCGTGCAGCAAGATTTTGGTAGAACTCAATCGGGACATCTACTCTTTACGTACGATCAAGGAAATGAAGAATGCACAAACGCTCTCATAGATTCCTGACAGGTATGCAAGAAATATTTGACAATACTAACATGACCTACATCCCTCGGTGACCGTATTTAATAGCTCTCGACGTTGCTGTCGGCGACGGGGATGATGCGCACGACAAAGAAAGTAATCGCGCGGTATCCGCTATTGTTGTTTCTCGTAGTTCATTTGCTATCCATAAGCGCGTCGGTACTTAGTGCCCAGGCCTGCGAGGTGCAACGGCTTCATGGAAACGTATCACGTTGTGTATCGAGCTGGCGTCTTCCGCTAGATCGTTCGCGACGTCGCTGGTGTACTTTACCTCGAGCAGATCTGCGCGATGCTCTGGACATTTTCGAAGAATGGTACCACAGGATTGCTGCTGTAAATCATTCGTGAATCCAACAACTCGGTTCCGCGCCCCCTTCATCCTGTGTACACTAGTAGATGCCATTGCTAAGGCAGAGTACGAATTACAACGCCGCTGGTTGAACCCCGATACCGCTTGGTAACACGAAAACGGCAGTATTTCCCTATAGCAAACACTTCTCCGTCACAACCCAAACCAAAACGAACACCATGCTTTTGTTTGGGTCTATTGAATGCATAATTTTGGCCTGCTCCTGTATGTGGTCAGTGTCAATGCCTTAGAGCTCCAACTGCTCGTCATTCACATTGGTTGTGCCACAAGTAATAGCTCAAACAACCCAATTGAATCCTTACCGAAGATGATGCTTTTTCATCATCCCTCTAGACGCATGCCCACAATGCTTCTGAGGCTCCTCACGTTAGGGAGTTCTGTGCTGACTATAAAGATAAAATTAACGCGCAACCTGATGAACAATCCCATGGCTTACTGTAGTGCAGTTGTATAACGAACAACACAGTAAAACACAAACGGCACTCCATCGATATTGGGTAGTCTAATCCCTCAGCTGAGGAGCCCCATCAGTCAGAAACATTTTGTGCAAAAAAATCTAACTATCCTCTACCGTAGCACGCCTCGCTACAATCCCAGCTGCATCTATCATACCGTCAATACGCCGCGAGAAAAAGGTGTCGCGCTTTAATTGGCAGTCATGACTTACCCGTACATCGCTTCCGCCGGGGCAGGTAGGCCCAGCAGGCGTGGGTGCTCACGCTCGACACCCACGGTCAGCGGCTTGGCGGACGCCACCGTGGGGAAGTCCGGCACCGTCGTGACAGCTGCACCTTCGTGCGAAACCTACAGCGCGGTAATGAAGCAGGACATGTCGTGACCAATGTACACACACAGGATTTCTCGGTAATATTGGGCAACAGCGCAGCTGCAACACGGGAGGGGATGGATATAAGAACGACCGCACTGCTTCGACTGGCCCAAAGCTACATTGGCGGCAATATACAAGTACTTCCCTCAGTCACAGCACCTCCGGCAGCCATCGTAACGCGGTGAGATGAGTCAAGCTCGAGTAGGTGTCTAACTTGCTGGTTCGTGTTGCCACGTCGAGGACGCGGGCGCAAACAAGACGAAAAAGTGGTGCCACGTAGAGAGTCAAGAATTTACTGTTCAACCAAGTAGCTACGTGTTAGGTAATGCCCGTCGTGTCCTCCCGAACATGCTGCGTAATTTGGGCAAAGTTTATGCCAGCAAGTCCCAACCGTACGCGGCAAAACGCGTTTAGTAGAGTTACCATGTACTCGGCGTCAAGGATTTGCGACAGAAGGCGAGGTCGAAGAGGCCAATACAAGTTGATAAAATGAAAACCCATGAGCAGCTGACGACAATTTGAAGCCTATCACGGAAGGCGTTTTCTGCAATTAACAGCAGGCGCAGCGAACGTCACGCAACCTGTAGCCGTGGACGCGTGTTCGCTTGCATACATTGATAGGTTTCACTCTACCTCCGAGGGAACAAGACTCTTGCCGCCTGCCTTGGGGGCACACCAGTTCCTCGACGAAGAATCTTATTAAAAATATTGTAGCCCTAGCGGGGACTCCGAGTCGGTGGATATTTGCAACTATCGTCAACGATATGCGTTGGTGGGAAGCAGAAATGGCTCCTGGTAAATTATGTGACGCCGTGGGCGACGTTGACGGCGTGACTGCCGTGCGACAACTTGACCCCCCATTTGCGTCAGCCCCTGCTGTTGGGGGGTGGGTCCTCCACTGTACTGCTGCACTGCGGTGCGCTCTGCTGTACTGGTGCTGTACTGCGGTGCATACGTACTATAAAACGTGCTGTACTGCATATTTACAGCCCAAAAGTGGACATTGTTAGTGGTATATTCGGGTCGTCGGGCGGGACATACACCAGTCATAAAAAATCGCGTACTCGAGCATGGCAACGTATGGTGCGATAAATTGTATGCCTTCCGTCTAACTAACTGGTGTCGGTGTGTGCTAATTGTTTGATAAGGGGCGGGAACGTTTCTTTGTTACATACACAACTTTGTGGTTGCCGGCTTGCGGTCTAGGTCCCATCATCCCGGTGTTGACGTGTTGGGTTCTAAGCTGCTAGCGTTGCATTGCATTGGTGCTAGGCGTGGTGGTTCAAGTCTACTAATTAAATAATAATAATATGGAGTCAACGACATAATATAGTACGCAGCTTGCAAAAATGAGTATCGACCCTAAATTCGTCGAACTCACAGCTGACGTCGTCAAAACAAATTATTACAACTTTGGTGGTGGTGTGCGTATCTGTCTGATGCGTTGATTATCCCAGAAGGATAGGATAATGGTGCGATAAATAAGGATAAGAGCTGCGTTCGTTCGCTATACGGAGTGAGATATTTGAATCGTGTTAACACAACGTCACGTTGTTTGCTAAATGAAGAATCCCCTGCAATTTTTCGGAAGACAATAATACGGCAAATGGAATAATGATCAAAGAGTTATGGAACAATGCCGATTCAAGTTTATTACCGCTGGCCGCCAATGCCAAAACCTTGGGTTCGCTTCATTAAGCCGGCGTCAGCCGCAAAAACCTTGCATATCATAAAAAATAAAACACACTCCAGCTGTGAGATCGAACATTTCAAGGTTGTGTTCTGTAGGGTACTCACAAAGCGTACCGAAGGTATTTACCCGGGTATTATCCTCCAAAGATCTTATGTAAAATCTGTAGGACATTCCTACCCGTACCCGGAACTTCTGGAAGTTCTGTACGACATTCCTACCCATACCAGAAACTTCTGGAAGTTCTATACGCCCGTGCCCACAATACTCGAAACTTCTGGAAGTTCTGTAAGAACCCCGTGCCCTTACCCGGAACTTCTGTGAGTTCTGTAAGACTGTGGCACTATACCCCGGGTACGGGTATACGTTTGTAACAATACCCGGAGTGGCCGGTACAAATTGTAAATTTTGAAAATTAAGGTCGAGCGCGTTCTGACTGCATGTCTCGTGTTATGCATTCTGACGTCACGTCTCTTCCGTCACGCTGACGCCACAATCCCCCAACACGAAATTACACAGAACCAACCCCCCCCACAAACACACAAACACAAAACACACACCCTTGTTCACAACAACCCGCAGCTCAGACACACAACCAAATAACACAAACACGCGCATCCGTCAATTGCATCTGTGCATCCGCGGAGAGGGAATATGGACGCGGCGGAACCGCAAGGATCCCCGCCTGACAGGGATGGCGGCAGTTCATCTACCCCCCCTGCGTCAGACCGGTGGCGGCAGTTCGTTTACTCCACCAGCAGTCGGGAGCCAGCCCGAGGTAATCGAGGTGGATGACAATAAAGCCGTGCTTGTAATTACACCGGCGCTCGTGCACGACATGAAAGGAGAGGTGTATGTATTGCCCGCGGACATCGTCCAAGCCGTCGATGACGTCAAGGTGCCGGACGGCTACAGGAGAGAGGGTTCCCGTGAGCGATCGTTTATGTACTCGCTAGAAGTCTACGTCGTCCCGTTAGCTGAGGAGGACCACAAACACAAGTACTTCTGCATGGCGGACCCCGCGTGCCGCAAAACAAGACGACGGTTCCCTGACAAGGGCGACCGCAGCAACGTGAACACCCACCACAAGAGCAAACACAGGCTGCGCGGAGTGGCTGGCGCTGTGAAGGCTGGAAAGCAAAAAAGCAAGCGAAAGGGAACATCCAGGGGAGCTTCGAGGCGAGCAAAAACTCCTCCTGTGCTGGAACGAACAGGTGTGTGTATGTCAAATTGCAAACTATTGTTTTCGAACACATATCAGACGGGTCTGGGCGAGAGCGTACTAAAATATACCAGGTATAACAATATAATATCGACAGCTCGCCATCCATTTTCAAAACCCAGATAAGGGGGGATGTATCAAAACCAAGTGAAAAAAAAGCTTGAAAAATATCGCGTGTTGCAAATTCGTCGAGAAATCTCAGCCCACCGGTATGTTTTGCGGACTTTGTAGGACTGCGATGTCGTTTTGCCTTTCTGTCGCGCTGCTCTGGTCTGGGTAGAGAACAGAAGGGAGGGAATTGGTATCTGGTCTCACGCGCACGTTGGCTGCTCATATTACCTGCCCCCAACACCTTCCTTCCAATCGCTGCTGCTCTGTGTTTTGTGTATTCTTTTTCAGATTTCGCGAGCTTATTGCTGCCAAGACGGTGATCGAGATTTTTTTGCCGTTCAGCTTCTTCTCGTCTGGTTCGACGTGACAGGAGCTGATGGAGCTGCTCACGTCCAACACGACACACTTTCCGCCGCTTTCTTCTCGGCGCATCAAGCACCTCCTTGTGGAGATGTACATCGCTACAAAAAAGGTCAGTGGTTCGTGTTTCAGTGGCGACACTTTTGGTTTTGTGGTTGTATCCTACTTACACATTGTTGGGGTATCTTTTCTCCTCTCTTTCTTGTCTCTTGGAAACCAGTAATATCCTTATTATATAATACGCTAAGGTGGTCGTGACGTTTTTTAGGATCTTTGAAAATATCTTGGTTATAACACCTCCCCAATAAAGCGGCGACTCCCGAGCTCCACTCGGCCTCCGGCGTCCTCGCGGTGCCGCCACGTCCCATCCGCACAGCAGCACTACGACATGCCGGCGAAAGAACGGGCGTCGGTGCCCCACCTCGGCGAGGGGGGAGCGTGGAAATTGCCCTCCCAGGGGCGGCTCGCTTGCCCCCCCCCGCTTTTTCTTCGTCGCTGCCTGCATTTTTTTTTTTCGAACTCCAACTATTAATACATTAAACTTTCGAATAGCTTTTTGGCCACTTGAGCCATGGACAGAGCCATGGACACGAGACCACAAGCACACCTGCGTCAACAGCAAGTACAACAACACCAGGGCCAATCACAGCAGCGTCCAGCCGTCGCCGCTCGTCGTGCGCAGAATCGGCAACGCGAGCGCTTTTCGCTTTGCCTAACAGTGGCGAATCCCGCCCAGCCCGAGAGCATTGTAACCAACAAATCGGCTGCTGCTCGTCTGTCAGGTGTATTACTCTACGTACTGCTGCATTGCTGTACGGCTGTACTAGGTAGGTTCGTGGGTGCATGGTGGGTGGTGGGTGGGTGGTGGACGGCGGCTCGCCCGCTCCCCGAGACGGCCGAGTATCGTCAAAAAATGACCCCCCCCCCGTCTGTTTTCTGTTTCGTACAAGGTCCTCAAGAACCAACCAACGGCCCGCGTACCAGATGTACTGTTGTACGTACTGCTGCACTGCTGTTCTGATGTACGTACTGCTGCACTGCTGTTCTGCTGTATGTAGTAAATGTTTGGTTGGTGGGTGGGTGGAGGGTGCACTGCGTCGTCCGTGGTGGGTGGGTGGGCCGTTCTGTACGTGGGAGTCTTTTTGCGTCCTGTGGGAGATGAACCTTTGTTCTTGTTTCTAAAATACCGGCCTTCCGCTGGTACTTGGGAGTACCACCGTCCCCACTGCTGCACTCTTCTGTCCTTTACTACCGTACGTATTGCTGCACTGCCGTACCGCTGCACTGTGATGGAAGGAAAACATGCAAACGAAGGAAGCAAGCATAGGCGAAACACTGCTGTTATTAAAACCGCCGCCAAGTAAAAGTAGGCCAGAAATGCCGAAAGGAGAATTTGAGAACCTGCTTCGCTTCGAGGCTTCGAGGCGAAAGGAAAGAGGACATGGCATCAATAACAAAAGGTGTCGGGCGGAATGGTTGAAAATGTTTTCATTTTACGGAAGGGAAAAAGGAAGGCGCCGTAGATTATGCCTTGGAAAACCCCTCGGTGTTTACTCCCACAGCAGTAGACGAAGAACTTACCATGTTTGTTTCCAAAATATACGAAGAACTCACTCACAGAAAAGAACTAAAGACGACACTGCATGCCCTCAATTAGCTACTTCAATGTACGCGGCACTTACACTGGTGAAGATATACAAAAATTAAAAACGAATTATGCAGACTTAGAGAGGGGCGCTAAACGGGATATAGAATGCCCTCGATCCAATTGGTACTTTCAACGCAGAGAACTTACATCAGATAAATGGCAAGCTAAACGGGAAAAGGGGGATAATCAAGCCTCACACAAGACAAACAAAATAATCCTAGACAGGTATGAAATCGTACCACTATCACTAACAGCCCCCGACTCTGTGGACCGCAGGCCCCAAAACACCTTAATCCGTATGACAGATCAATATTCGATCGTACCATAGTCACAGAACAGCTCTCCGACTCGGCGTGAGATACACGATGGGTCCTCCGGGCTTACTTGCACAATGTACGAAGAACTCACTTATGAGAGGAGCCCTAAAGGAGACATAGAGAAATAATCCTAGACCGGTATGAAATCGTACCACTATCACTAACAGCCCCCGACTCTTTGGAAGGTAGGCCCCAAAACAAGTTAATCAGTATGACAGATCAGTTTTGAGCCTATCTGTATCTGCAGACCAAGCACGCTCAAATTGATGAACACTCCAACAGCACCAAACGCAATAATATAAAATGGCGAATTATTACAGCGATCTACTACTGGTATAACACGCGTTCTTCTGGACGTATCATCTGTCGTCTTGCAGCAACACCTGCAGCCACATGGCCAGCACGCACACAGCACATGACAGCCCATCAGCACACACGCAACCAACCGCTGCACGTATGAAGCCTACAGCGCGGCACCACGAATAACGAACGACCGCAACGGCTGGATAAGCCCTTTGACAGACCGGCTCCCCTGCTCTCGAGCCCGGGCCAAGATGTGTGTCTGTCTGTTGCTTGGTTTCAGCTGATGAGCGCACTCCACTGCAGTAGCACCAGACGCAATAATATTAAATGGCGAATTGTTACAGCGATCTACTACTGGTATAACATGCGTTCTTCTGGACGTATCATCTGTCGTCTTGCAGCCACACTTGCAGTCGCATGGCCAGCACGCACACAGCACATGAGAGCCCAACAGCACACACGCAACCAACCGCTGCACGTATGAAGCCTACAGCGCGACACCATGAATAACGAATGACCGCGACGGCTGGATTAGCCCTTTGACAGACCGGCGCCCCTGCTCTCGAGCCCAGGCAAGATGTGTGTCTGTCTTGGCCTATTGGGTCAAACCCCCCTAACTCTAAGATCGCAATTATTTGCGCGGTCGCAATTCGGCTGGTCATTTGCGTCATGTGCGTTGTCTAGGGATTTTTTATTTGTGTGTGAAGGGTGTCCGTCTAATTTTGCTTCCTAATGAAGTTGTATTCCCGCTTTCGTTACCGGCCGTAGGGAACCTTTCGCAGATGTCGTAGTATACACATTCGTCTACAAAAAACACGCCATCGCTCACGCGTTATTTGTTTATTTCTTTTTGTAGGTTGTCCGTCGTTGTTGTACTAATATCTTATCAGACTGTAGCAGATGTAATTTTTTCATGTGCGTATTCACCCGACGAAGTTATACACATTCTTCATACAGTAACTCCTTTTGCAGAATTTTTTGCGTAACGTCGCGCAAAGGAACGGTTTTGAGCCTATCTGTATCTGCAGACCAAGCACGCTCAAATTGATGAACACTCCAACAGCACCAAACGCAATAATATTAAATGGCGAATTGTTACAGCGATCTACTACTGGTATAACACGCGTTCTTCTGGACGTATCATGCGTCGTCTTGCAGCCACACCTGCAGCCGCATGGCCGGCACGCACACAGCACATGACAGCCCAACAGCACACACGCAACCAACCGCTGCACGTATGAAGCCTACAGCGCGGCACCATGAATAACGAACGACCGCAACAGCTGGATTAGCCCTTTGACAGACCGGCGCCCCTGCTCTCGAGCCGGACCAAGATGTGTGTCTGTCTGTTGCTTGATTTCAGTCGATGAGGGCACTCCATTGCAGTAGCACCAAACGCAATAAAAAAAAAAGGCGAACTATTACAGCGATCTACTACTGGTATAACACGCGTTCTTCTGGACGTATCATCTGTCGTCTTGCAGCCACACTTGCAGCCGCATGGCCAGCACGCATACAGCACATGGCAGCCCAACAGCACACACGCAACCAACCGCTGCGCGGCCTACAGCGCGGCACCATGAATAACGAACGACCGCGACGGCTGGATTAGCCCTTTGACAGACCGGCGCCCCTGTTCTCGAGCCTGGGCAAGATGTGTGTGTCTGTTGCTTGGTTTCAGTTGATGAGGGGCACTCCACAGCATTAGGTAGCTGGAGCACAGCAGTCAGTTATTCCTGTGTTGTGTCAACCCCCTTGCCTGCGTTCGTTGTCCCTCGGCATCGATCGCTTTTAGATTGTGTCTATCCCCAAGCTACCCCAACAACAGCAGTAACCACGTAAAGCAAAACTCAAATTATGACCCATGGCTTCCGCGCGTTTATACTGTGGCGGGCAGTTGTTGCAGGCAACGGTTTCTAGCCCATGCCGTGCATGCCTCGTCTCACACCCCTGGCAGCTGGTGCCCTACGCTGCTCTGGGTCTCGGACGGGACGGGGCAAATAACCTTGCTTCGTCTCGTCTCGAGTCTTGGGCCCTTGATGACACGAGTGTGGAGAAAACGTCATAATCTGTGACCAAACAATAATAAGTTTATTTGCGGAAACATCAAGTACCGTTTGGAAATGACGCCAATTTTGTAAAGTATCCAGGCGCGTGCAATTAAACACCTGGTGCACAATCTGTGACGAAACAATAATAAGTTGCACATGCCACCGCAAAATTCCAAACATTATCAAGTACCGTTTGGAAATGATGCCAATTTTGTAAATCATCCAGGCGTTGCACACATTAAGATTCAACCGAAATCTCCGAAATTCCTCCTCGACATGCGGTATTTTTGCAACTTCTCGCTTGTCTCGCTCGGCATCCGTCCGCGTTAACGTCGGTGTGCGGAACGGACACGGCAGGGCGAGGGGCGTTGGAGCTGCCCCCCGAAGGCGGCGCTCGAACGAAGCTATATTCGACAGAGAATTCCAGTTCCGCGAATCGCTTCGGCCGAGACAAAAAAAAACTCCTGACCAAATCCCTTACACCAAACAAGGATATTATATGTATGTATAATATTATAATACTAGGGGGGCTTCGCCGCGACGGGCTGTCGCTCGCCTGAGGCTCCGCGCATGCCCGTAATGGCAGAGCTAGGTACGATGTTAGGAAAGCGGAGGTAGCACAATACGAGCGACTGTGATGCCAAGGGGTGTAACTTAAAGAGTGAAGCAGTGCGAGCACGGGCGTGATAAAAACAAAAGCGGAGATGCTAAAGGCGACTTGATTTTCGTATGGGGGGTCTGACATTACTTGAATTTGTACGGGGGGTATAAAAATACTTGATTTTTGTATAGTGGGTTGGCAATGGCTCGGTTTTTGTATAGTGGGTCTGGAAATGACTCGGTTTTTGTTAGAGGGGTCTGAAATGACTTGAAATTGTATCGGGGGTCTAAAATGACTTGGTTTTTGTATTGTGGTTATGAAATGACTTGAAATTGTATGGTGGGTCTGAAATGACTTGAAATTGTGTGGTGGGTCTGAAATGACTCGATTTTTTTCATGGGGGTCTGAAATGTCTCGATTTTTGTATGGTGGGTCTGAAGTGACTTGGTTTTTGTTTAGTGGGCTGGAAAAGACTTGAAAATGTATAGTGAGTCTGAAATGACTTGGTTTTTGTATAGTGGGTCTGAAATGACTTGAATTTGTATTGGGACGTGAAAATAACTCCATTTTTGTGTAGTGGGTCTACAATCGGGCGGCGTCAGCCGCAAACACCTTGTACTCGTACGTATTCGATTTGTATTTACAGCAGTAACGCAAGCGTATTGAAAACAATATACCTGTACGTACGTACTTGTACATACCACAGTTGATATTGATACGGGTACCTGCTGCTGTGAGTGTACTGCCGCGGTGCAGGTGCGCCTCGCAAGAAAATGTCTCGACATGCTCCTGAGGAAAACATGCAGTAATCCGTTTGTGGATCGCGAGCTACAAAGCATTTAGCATACGATATGATACGAACAGAAACAACACACACCAAACAGCAGTATCATACCGCTGAATACCACGCACGTGTATGAATGCTAAACAAAGATCATCGTATATGATACTCCGTTACTGCTTGCCGTGGTACTCGTACTCGTAAATGTACGTGTATGTCAGCCAAGTATCAGCAGTAAAAGGAACCGGTATATAAACTTGGGTTTGTCGTCTACATGAAAAAACGGAATCTTGAATGACGCGTTTTGCGTGTATCATAGAAACAAAAAACATGTGACAAAAAGGGCATGGAATCCTGGAAAAATCGAAGCCCCGTGAGAGATGAGTTGGGCACGGCCGAGGCCGCCCTTGGCAGAGTAGGCAGAGCAGGGGTCTGCGTGCACGATGAGGGAGTTGCGTGCCGTCGGGTGGACCTCATCGCCAGTTATCGCGAAAAGGGCAAAAATTTACGTCTAAGAAAAGCTGAGGAGCTCTCACAGGCAAGCACTAACAATATCGTACATGTATTTACAAGGGCTCCGCATGGGCGCCGGCATTCGCCGGCGCCCATGCTTCGGGTAGGGCAGGGCAGCACTTCGACCACTTAAGGTGTAGCTGTCCGATTTGGCATGCATTGAACTTTAAAGTAATGCCAAGAGTTTCATACGAACATGGGATTCTGAAAGTCATGCTTTGACAAAAGAAAAAACGTACTATTATACAATAAAGAAGGCAAGGATAGGCGAAACAAACTATTAAATGCACCGTCAAGTAAAAGTTGGCGTCTATCAAACAAAAATACCGAAAAGAGTATTATTGAGAACCTGCGTCGCCTCTAGGCGAAACAAAAGAGGCCTTGGCATTAATGAAGAGACTGCACTGCTGTCCCCGTGGCAGTGGAGGTTCAAAGTCGACAGGATGCAAAGTCGGTTTGCATCAAACGTCGACATGAGGACATGTCAGCCGGCGGGGTTTTGGAAGAAGATTGCTTTGTTTGTTACGTGAAGGCTGTCGCATTGATTGGTCTGCGTGGTCGCGGGCGAGGAGGAAAACGTAGAAGAGGAGGGCGATCTCTCGTTGAGGCGGCGTTGTCTAAGATTGGTGCGGGGGTGGCTTTGCTCGTACGGGAGGTTGGCGTAGCGCTTCTTCTCTGTTTTTTTCTCGGGAAGGCGGGATATGTGTGTCTGCTGTCTTTTCTTCGTGGGGGCTTTCACGTTGTCGAAATTGGACGCGTCCCCTCAATGCATAATATCCGGCGTGTCTCTACCATGACGACTGCTGATAGTGCCGTGCGTATTTCCTAGAGACTGACATATTATTTACTGGTAGTAATAACAATATACCTTTGCAACATTTTTATTCTTCATCCCATTTATTATCCCCGCACCACTCTCGCGCTCCCTCCCAGTAGTAACTCAGATCCGGGGTCAATAGCGGGCCCTCCTCCTCCCTCCCCACTTCGGCACGTGCTTTCATTTTTACCGCCAGGAGAATCCAGCATTTTCTTCCCTCGTCGACTCGCGTCGAACCAACCCACGCTGCTAGGCGCTCTCAGCAGTTGATTGATGCCTCTTTTTTTTTTTTTTGCATTTTTGCAAATAAAGTCAAATCTCATCGTGGTGGGTGTCGAACTCAAGGACAACCAAACGTTAGTAGTATTCGAGGGTAAAACCACTATTATTAATAGACCACCGGGGCGGCCGGCTGACAAATGATTAAAAAAAAACAGGATCTTTGCATAGAGATTACATTCCCTCCCCCATATTGTATGATATTACGATGGTTGACGCGATATGTATAGAATAAAGCGCCAAATACCTAAATATCACCGTACGCGGAGTTTTAGATATCATGAATAACGAACGACCGCGATGGCAGAGCACGGCAAAGCATAGCGCGTCGCTCTGCTGAGCTAGCGGTGCGCTGCTGAGCTGAGCCGCAGGGCATCGCAGGGCACTGCACGGCGCTTCGTTGCTGTAAGCTATAGCGCTGCGATGGGGTGCTGGGCAGTGTAGAGCTGATGAGCCAAGCCCAGATCTCAGCCGCTGAAGCTTCGTCAAGTACGAAACAAATGGTGCGAATCAAAGAAAAGCTAAAGCTGGACCGTTCCGCAACTAATGCACAGCTGTCAGGCGGCAATTAGCGGCAGTAGGAAGTTCAACTTACTAGACAAAAAGGAAGAAAAAATCGCGAAAAAGTTCAAAATCGTGTTGGCAGAAAAACCAAGTTTGCAGGAAGCAGCTGAAAGGTCAAGAAACAGGCAATATTTCAGTTGTTGTTGTTGTTGTTGTCGTTCTCACATTAACTCGCATAATCAAGTCCGTGGTCACAGGACAGGCTCCAGTCACTCTGGAGCTGAGGAATACCCTAGGGAAAAAACACAAACCAAAGGTGGTACACGCATAAATCACAGCTGACGCAATTCATGCCTCCACCAGAAACATATAAAAGTGAAATCGGGAGTCAGTCTACGATGTGCCAGGTCCATACCGGTGCATACGTCTCATTACTCGCGCCTGGGAAAACCGACTATACCGCTTGCCAACCAAGAAAGACTACCACGTATATATTACACGTGGTATCTATCACTACGCATGCGCACAACAGACGCAAGTCAATTGGAAAGAAGAAACAAACAAAGAAGAGAAAGGAACGGAAATAAATGGGTGCATGGGGCCAAGAAAAAGAAAAGGTAAATAAATTTTGGGGGGTCTACTGGCGAGTCTTGCCACCAGCACGATGCCACGTGGTTTTTCGACGATCTACAGCAGTACTACGAACGACTTCCGATACACCCACCGAAGCACGGACCACCAGACAATTACGCGACCGACAGCTGGCCGTGGTTGTCACGTGTCCCTGTGTTGGGGGCCCCTGTGCGCTGCCTCTTGTTGGCTCTTGTTTGGGTAAAACATGCGGTGTGCTCGATGGTCTCACGGCACCAGAATCAGAACGTCCGCTCGTACGACGTATCATTCTTACAGGAAATAAATGTAATACGACCTGGTATTTTTTTCTCCACCAATATGAACATAAAACGGTTGTTATATATTGGACAGAGTGATGCGTGTACGACTAAACTTGCCAACGGCACTCGTACTGCACTTTGAGCTATCTGCTGTGGTTCTGGTTGCTACTAGTTGCTGCTGTATATGCTAGAAGTTTCGCCCTTCGGCTACTGCTGCTGCACCTGGTGTTGTGTGTTTGCCAATGTTGTCAGTTGGCGTTCATGCTCGTCGTACATACTGCTGTTCTCACCCAGTACGTACGGGTTTCCTCGTACCTCGACGGCACGACGACGAGCTCAAAACAGAAGGGAGGTGACATGAAATGGCATGGACAATGGCCACATAGAGGCGAGCACAGCGGGATAGTTCGCTGCGAATCAACCGCACTCGTTCATGCCTACAGCAGAGGCTGCCTGGAGTGTCAGCGGCCGTGCTAAAGCCAAGGCCAAAGGCCGAGGAGACGGCTCTTCTACCTGCTTGAGATGCTGTTATATATAGACTATTGGACAGAGTGATGCGTGTACGACTAAACTTGCCAACTGCACTCGTACTGCACTTTGAGCTATCTGCTGTGGTTCTGGTTGCTACTAGTTGCTGCAGTATGTGCTAGAAGTTTCGCCCTTCGGCTACTGCTGCTGCATGCACCTGATGTTGTGATTGGTGCAATGCCGTCAGTTGGCGTTCATGCTCGTCGTACATACTGCTGTTCTCACCCGGTACGCAAAATTCCAAACATTATCACGTACCGTTCGGAAATGATGCCAATTTTGTAAATCATTCAGGCGTTGCAGCCATTAAGATTCAACAATTTTTCCAAAATTCCTCCTCGACACTCGCTCGTCTCGCTCGGCGCCCGTCCGCGTTCACGTCGATGTGCGGAACGGACACGGCAGGGCGAGGGGCGTTGGAGCCGCCCCCCGAAGGCGGCGCTCGAATCAAGCCATATTCGACCGAGAATTCCAGTTCCGCGAATCGCATACTTAGGCCGAGACAAAAAACTCCGGACCAAAGTCCATGACACCAAGGAATGATTTTATATATGTTTATACTGTAGTACAGTAGTTCCACATACAAGCAAAGGCATAAACATCGTCATTATTTTGTCGACAACTGCCGTCCTCGCGCGTGGTTGTCGGTAACATGCAGGAGGAGATCAAGAAGGCCACGCTCGCCATCGTCCACTACGGGCTGGACCTGTGGACTTGCAAGGTCTCTGATCCACATGGGCTTGAACGAGGGCTGAAGAAGGCTGGAGAGCTGGGGGGCTGGGGGCCACTATTGATACTAGCTCACAGCAGTAGCACCTGTTCGTATTTAATTCGCTCATAAGCGAAACTACTGTTCTTGCTGCAGCTATTCTACTTGTAGATTAGTATTCGTGTGTCTTTTTCGGCAGTTTTGTTGGTGGGATTCGAAGTAACGTTTGCATTTGTTCTTGTAAGCTCAAAAAATTGTAAGTCGTTGGGCCTCTTTGTATAATAGTTGGAACCCGGTGGGCCTTTTTGTATACTTGGGCCATTTCTTATGCAGTCGGATTCCTACAGTCGAAAACGGCCGTTTTCAACTGGACTTTTTTTCGACTGGATTCTTCTGGTCCTTCTTTTTATCGTCAGTCGAGTTGATTTTATAGTTTTTGTGCTCTTCCTAGAGGCGGTTGGTGTGAGGGAGTACTGCTGTGCAGCAGGCGAAATCGGTTGGCAGCTCTGTGCTTCGCGCTGTCTCCGCGAGCAATGGCTCGACGAACCTTCGTCCCAGCGAGTTGGTGGCTTTGGGCTTAGCCGAAAGCCTCCAAAGCTACGTTCGTGGAGTTGCACTCAGCCGAGAGCCGCCAAAGCTACAGCAGGCGCAGCCATTGTTGGCAGCATGGGATCGAGACCGCGCGCTGCTGCCGTCGTGTGATACACGCTGCTGGCGCGCGGAACTAGGAATGCGCCACGCTGACTTGCTGCGAGAAGCAACAGCAGGGATAGCCAAGCCAGCGTCAGCGCCTTGTACTATACTGCAGTGTGGTGCCTGGTATTGGTGTGTGGCCGTGTGGCCGTGTGGGTGTGTGTTTGGTGGTGGGATGAGCGATGCGATCGGTTCAAAAAACGTGTAAAACTTTTTCGACTGAGTTTTTCGACTGGAGTCGAGTTTTTCAACTGGATCCGCCAGTCGGAATTCTCAGTCGAAACAAGTTGAGTCGAAAAAGCCCTTTTTCGACTGCGTAAGAAAGCCCGATTTGGGCTTCAGTCGAAAAAGGCCGTTTTCGACTGACAAATCCGACTGCATAAGAAATGGCCTTACGAGTTTTTTTACAAGATAATACGATACAATTGCAATTATTACCAGGTATAGTGGTATCATATTCTTGTAGAAAGTACTTTTATTAGATGACTGAAATTATTATAGTAAATAATGCTCGAATAATTCTTGTTAGATACTTGTAATTATTATAGTAGTTGCTGTGATCGGCATTGATATGCCTTCTTCTTGCTTTTGTTCTCGGTTGGAAGGATTTTCGGGCTTGCCATAGTAATACTATAGTTATACCTGGTATTCAATATGCAGTAGCATCAGTTTTATTGCAAAGTTTTATTCTTGAGCAACAGAGTACGGTAATTTGGGAGGAAAACCTGTCACCGCGGAAGTCGTGTCTTGGGAAGTTGGAAAGGTTCTTATTGTGAAATTTGTGGAACACAGCACCAAAACAAACAACGGGGTTAGTGAACGAAAGCACGAACAACAAAAATGGGCTACAATGCTACGTATATGTTGCTTGCCAGTATGTGTTATTTCCTATGAGTGCATCAGTGTATGCAGTATGCCAATCGCAGTAATTGGAAATGCGTTGACTATTGTGTCTTTTTTTGACAAGTCAATTTGTTGTTTTTTCGCCCCTTTTGAGGCGGGCATTTACCCGGGAATTACCCGTACCCGGGAATTATGTGAGTTCTGTACAACCCTACCCGTTCCGGCAACGTCTGTGAGTTCTGTACGACATTCATAACCGTATCCGAACTTTCATTTTCGTTCTGTCTGTAGGGTACACACAAAACCATACCCGGGGTATTTACCACGGGTATTACCCTACAAAGAACTTCTGTAACTTCTGTAGGACACACATACCCCTACTCGGAACTTCTGAAACTTCTGTACGCCGGTGCCGCAAAGACCCGGGGTACGAGCACAGCATGTTTATACCTGCCCGGAACTTCTGGAAGTTCTGTACGCCCGTGCCACAATACCCGGAAGTTCTGGAAGTTTTGTAAGACTTTCATACCCGTACCCAGAACTTCTGGAAGTTCTGTAAGACTTTCATACCCGTACCCGGAACTTCTGTGAGTCCTGTAAGCCCCGTGCCCCAATACCCGGGGTACGGGTACAGCAAGTATTGTACCCGCCCGGAACTTCTGTGAGTTCTGTATGACTGTGCCACAATACCCTGAAGTTCTGGAAGTTCTGTTACACTTCCATACCCGTACCCGAAACTTCTGGAAGTTCTGAAGAAGAAGTTCTGTAAGACCCCCATACCCTTAGCCGGAATCCGCAAACCCTGCAGAACTTAAGCGTGAAACCATATTTCTTCGGGAAAAAAACGTCCTACATTACCTTTGGCACGTATTCGGGTCAAAAGCAATCTACACTATTGTTGGTATATTCGGGTCGTCCGGTGGAACGTGCACCAGTCGTGAAAATAGGGCACGCGAGCCCGGAAATTAGACATTGTTTTTGGCCGCCGTCGGAAATCGTAAAATCGCTTCGTGAAAAAACTAGTTGTCATGTGGATGGAAAAAAGTATACAACACGAGCTTGGAGCGCAGAAGTGCGTGACACGTTGTCAAATCCTGCCATAAACAACAAGTTACCATATATTGCTTTAGTGACGCATTGTCCTTTACGCTGCAAGGAAACAGCTGGCACTAGCCCGGCCGCATATGGCCTGTGTCAACAACAATGATACATCGCCCAGTACCCAAAGAAGACAACCGATATCAAGCGTGATGTCCAAGATAAGGTGGATGTGCCGAAGCGGCAGCGAATTATTACAGCTAACCCTGATATTGTTTGTCAGGTGAATCGAATTTATCGTTCGTTCCGGTTTGGTTCGATATAAACGCCGGTAGTTCGTGCCACGCTATCTCGGCACCATAGTGCCTGTCTGCCTTCGCCTGGCGTACGGTACGATCAAAACATGAAACAATATCTGGGCAGCCAATGATCTGGGCAACCAATGATGTATGTAGAGAATTCCCTAATCGTACGGGCACGTTCATTAGGTTCGATACCTGGGCTTCCACTGAAACGAAATCAAGCTGCCCACGGTGGCTACTAAGATCCATATGTATAACGTTGAGCAGTCGGTGCCATGGGATACCACATGTACATATTTCAGCAATCGATCGCAAGGGATGCCGCATGTCTCAATTCCAATTCCGCGCGGCCCACACCTTCTCCTGTCCGGTGATGGGAGATTTCTCCCCGGTGGGTACCCGACTAAGCCCCTCTCCGTGCAGAGGACCATCTCCTCGAGGGGTAATGGTGGTGTTAGAAAAGGACCGAGAAATCGGCGTAGCGTAGAACAACGCAGAGGCCGGTATCAAGGAGGGTGCGACGGTTGCGCTCTTCCACATCATCTGCCGTGCAATCGGGTGACGAGGAAGTACGCACAAGGATCACATCCAAACGTGTTTGTCTTGCTGCTGCAATGGAAAGGTTGTCGCTTGTGAAACCGTCACCATTTAAGGGGCCACTCCGGACATAGATTTTCGTATTTTTGTTATTTTTCGAGCAAAAACTATTTTTAGACATGTTTTTCAGCAGAAGCTACACTATTTCTAGTACATGTATTCTAGTAGTAGGAAACACGCCTTACGGAAAACGTCATATCTCCCAAACAAAAGGTTGTAAGAAGGTTGTATGATATTTGAAGAAAGCTAATATTCACGCCAATGCGTTGTACTATTGCCAGATCACTCCGTCACATTCTTCAACCCGAAAAACCGCCCCGGAGACTAAAGATTAAAATACCACCCTGTTGTCTATTGGTCCACGTGAAAATGGTACGAGTGCTCGCGCCACCGATGTTGCTTCAGATTGAGCTTCGGCGACAACGACAACCTGGCATTCCGATCAATGCCAGCCTCTAACGGAGCTCTGCATTTTTACAGCACCACCGCCGTAATTTGGTTGTATCGGTTCGGGGCTGATAAAAATACAGGCCTATACTTACGGGATGCAAACACAACAAGGCGTACGTTTTAGTGATGTGCTGGTCTCATAGAAAAACAAATGTTGGCCTCAACGTAAGCGTTCTTCAAAGATCGGGCCAGCAGCCTCAACAGGTTTGGTTCAGGAGGTGCGACGCTTTCCGCAAGGCGTGTTTTATAGGCCACTATATACTAGAAATATTATAGCTGCTGCGGATAAGACAAACCTTACAAAAAATAATAAAAAGGGTACATACTGTGAAGAGTTGCAGCATGTCCAGCGCGGCCCCTTAAGCGGCTGCTGTTCTGACGGCGGAATTCCGGATATTTCAACCAATAAGAATTCCCACAACGTGGAAAATGTCGACTTTTCAAGAGGCGTTGCAGAGCTCAGCTCACATCATACTAATAAATCAACGACATTAAACCATAGATATCAAATACTTATCACAAGTTGAAAAAAAAACACCTAGATTCACTGCAATGGGCGGAGGGAGCCCAATAAACTGCGTCGATTCCGGCGCGAACCGCTCCGGCGAAAACGGAGTGGATCGGGAAGAGAAGGTTTTTCTTTGACTCAGGGCGTCAGCAGGACAAGGAGAACGCGATAAGCGTCACCCGTTCACGCAAATAGAAGGGCACCCAACTGAAATGTATGTCACGTGTGGAACGAAACTATTCTGTAGTTCAATCGCGTTAGACACAGATGAATATGTTATACAGGATGCCGAATATACATCAAAGAGTGAGACTCGGGCAAACGGATAATATTACAATGCTACGCGTCGCCTGCAGGTCGCCGAAGGGGAGAGTTCGGTTGTTTGGGCAAAGCGAACTATCATTAGGAAGAGGTTTGGGTACATAAGTCGAGTGCATGAATAGCGAACAAGGCGCAGAAGGAGTGGCGCGAGAACAAAATAAAGCCTAAAACTCTTGGACAACTGTGGCATCGACCGAACTTTTTTCCGCTTCATGCTCCATATACATTTCAGACCACAAAACAGGTTGACGTTGTCACGTTGTGTTCTGCTGCATCTAGAAATTAACGTCTCGTTTAGGCCTTGCAGACAGCGTCGCGATTTGATATCAAGACAACCTACTATGTCGAAATCATACTCCAAAGTGTCCTACTGGTTTAGTGCAGTTCACAATTAGATATTTCGAAGCGGCGGCGACAACGAGATAACGCACAGTAACTTTGCAATTTCACTTCCGAAGCACGGTGCCAGGCCATCCATTTTGTTCGCGAACCGCGCGGGTCTTCTTCGGGTCCGTACACTTTTTCGCTAGAACCGTGACTTAGGCTGTCGGTTCAAAGGCGCGTCAACACTACAACGATAATTGCGCGGCACACCGCGTCGACACGAGGGAGGCATTACTCGATAAACAAACTAACCTGGATGCTGGAATAACCTCCCTCCTCCTTAAACTCTACGACGATGTCGTGGTAGGTGCCCTCCACAAGGTTGGCCAAGACCATCCGCTCTTTGGCTGCCCTCAGATTCTCTGGACAACAAACACGAGATTCACGTACAGCGAGCGGGAACCATAAGCCGTAAACGCTGTGGGCACATCGTCCTCCCCAGGATTTGCCGGTGGACAAGACCATGGGTGTTCACGACAAACCTGCTGGAAGACGATAAAAAATCACCCAAAGGTAGTCTATACGCAAGGTCGTTCTGGAGTGCTTGGATGGCGTGAGGTCTAGCATCTTGCTTCGGAAACTGCTCATCATGGACGGGGTACAACATAATTTATGCTTTCCTCTAGTCTGGACTGAAGGTTATCGGCTCAAGCCCCAGAATCCGCCTAGGCACGGAGGTACCTTGGCCAATATTTCCCAGCGAATATTAAAGAAACAGGCTGCAACCGAGGGCACACGCACCGATCGTGGCACATGCACACCAGTTATGATGCGACCATCCGGTATATTATTGAACATGTTTGCGTTGTACGCGCTAAATGTTCCCAACAACAAAGAACCTGCTATAGTGTAAACGAGGTACCAATCGATACCACAATGAACGCCAATGTCGAAGACCAAAAACAATCATGCCAAAGCATTGCCCATTTATTCCGGTTGAGACTGTGGTGCGACCCCAGTGGTGCCGCCGAGCAGCACGGAAATATGGAGTGCAGTTCGTAACCATGTTATTATGATGCGCTTAGAAGGGCGGTGACGTTAGTGAGAAAAAGTTTGTCCTGATGATCGCATGTTTAACACAAAAACAGACCATTCTAGCGTTTTCTCGCGCTGTCCACTTTCCTTAACATGCTTCATCCAACCGCGCGATACGTACATGGCAAGCAGTGTGACGAAAGTTGCCAATTAAAATCAGACGTTATATTCGTCATTGTCGCGTCCTGCCTCCTCAAGTCTTGATCGACGAATAGCGTGTTAACTGCTGCAAGAGGGAACCGGCTGTTTTTAAACGGTAGAACTACTTCTTTTGTTGGCACAGTTGGCCGGCGGTGCTTTACAACAGGAGCTACCCCCACAAGCAAGGACCTACAGCACGCAGTACATACCTTGCCAAGCATCGATGACCAAGTCATGGTCGAGAAACACTCTCACCCCCCCCTGGGCTCTCACGAAGACGTTGAAGGTCTCCGTGGCTGGAGCGAGAAGCTTTCCCGTCCACCGCGCAGACACCGGGCCGGGTCCGAATGACGTCACCGGGCTTAGCCCCCAGTTAAAGGATACCTGATGAGGCCAGAAAATGCAAAGGGGAGGGGGGGGGGGAGGGGGGGGGGGGGGAGGTGTTATCAGAGGTGCCACCTACTTTACACAACACCACCAACGCACACAAGTTGATGATAGGCACAATATATATGATGCACATCACCCATCTCACAAGATGAAGTACGAGTATAGCACCCGCTACCTTTCCTTTACAGCAATTAGGCCTCTCATTCCGTCGAAGACGGGGGGGGAAGGAGTGTTAAATCATGTGATGGCGGTGATAACCTCGGTAGTCAGCTGGAGAAAACTCCACAGAGCAACCTAAACATCTCAGAGTTCTCAGTGCCGTGTGGTGGGCGGCGGTGCACTGTCGCTCAGAGGGCAAAACAAAATTGTCAATCGTCGTGACGCCCTGCTAATCTACGGCCCAGGCGTTCAATATGTAAAACGTCTGGTCTGGCCGATCAAAGAGTCGAACATGCTACATAATGGCCTCGTTGTCCGCGACAGCTCCCACCCAAAAACTTCACGAAAGCAAAGCAGAAGGTCCAACTGGGGCGCCGGAGTTGTTTACGTAAAATATATTCTAGAATAGGAACAGAATACAATACTTCGTAGTATTACATGCAAGGTTTGAGTAGTGTTTGAGCTCTCCAGCCTGCTCCTGACGTTGATTTTGACTTCTGTGTCGGCAGGAGTGCCATACACCGTACACCATGCATCCGTGCTCCCACAAGTTTCTGCTGAACGGGTCATCTGCAAGCCGTGGAGAGGGGCCGCCTCACCTCCGTGTCGACTCTGTGGATCGTCGGGGTGCCCTCCAGCCACGGGTTTTGCCAAAACTTGGCATCCAGCCCACCAGGCAGCAACTGTGAAACCGAGGTCTGCGGTTGAGCCATAAAGCAGACAGAATGAGGGCTCGACAATCGAGCAGCGGGTACAAACGGTAAATATCGTGGGCATTGATGATTGGTGGAGGCTGATCCTTTGCCGCAGGATTCATGGCCTTTTATCATTCTTGGCCTTGCGCATTCATTTACCAGGTGTTTCGCGACCCACCAGGGCCCGGGAACACATCAAACGTACGGCATCTAATATCGAAGCGACGAAACAGGACGGCGCAATACCGAAGTGAATGCAACCTCAAAAGCGTCACGGTGTGCTTTGAAGGGGTATCATGTTGAGAATTTTGCGCCAATACTATCAAATACACGGATGACTCACGTAACCCACAAACATCGCAACTAAGACCAAAGAGTTGCCACGGCCGCCGAACTCAAGTTGTTCAGTGCACTGCAAATTTTAAGTTTGGGACATTCGCAGGTGCCCCAGAACGTACGCTCGAGCACTCGAAATGGAACTTAAGACCCATCACAAACACAACTTAAAAATACACAATACTCAAGAACGAAAAGAAAGACACTCGAAGCGGACTCTGACAGCAGCCACGACTCTAACTGAAAACACAAAGTTGTCGAGGACGAAGCGAAAGCCCAAATAAACGCCACATATTGGAAAGTGAAACAAAGCCATAAATTTCGGGGCTTTTCCCGGATCTTCACCCTACCTGAATCTCGTTTTCCAAATCCCACGAGTCGAGTTGGGTCGGGTCAGGAGGGGTTCGGAATCTCACGGGTTGCGTAGGGTCGAGTCAGGAGGTTAACAAATCTCATGGGTCGGGTCGGGTCACCCTGGTCCAACCCGACCCGCGATAAGTGACCCGACCCCTAAAAAGCCTTGACAATTGGGAACCGGTGCTTTACTGTTTTGCCTGGTTCGTGCTACTCACATCACTTTAGCGTGTTCAGCATCCTCGCAACCACGTCTTTCCATGAACCGACCTCGGCGTTTTATCAAAGAACACGAAAATCTCCATCAATAACCCAAGTTAAAAAAAATAATAATAACTGACACGTAACGGCGCACCTCCTGGTCTCTCTCGCCGACCATCTCGCCGATGATGCCGTCATGTACAGCGGTGTCCGCGACGACGGTCTTGGCGGCGGCCGCCTCGAGCTTGCTCGACATAGCCGATACAGGAACGCTCCGCCCAATCGCGATGTGTGGTGTCACCTACACGGATCGCGAGCGCAAAGGCCATAGTCGATTGACCGATGCTTGTGACAAGATTACTGGTGCGAAGTAGAGTCGGGAGTACTATCGGAACTGGGGTGTCTAGTAGCAGGATGTTGGGATGACGAACACAACCAAGCAACGTGGCTCCGCCAGCTATATAGCTACTTAAATATTCAAAATCACATGAACTATCCGCTGAATGTTGTGCCGCATTGCTAGACACATCTTTGTGCGAAAACTACGATGCATGCAGCACAGCACTCGACGACAAATATACGAAACGACCTGCCTTTGGACCGGTTAAGCTAGCTGTCAACAGTGTACGTCCAGAGGCATATATGGTACCTATCAACGGGAAACAAAGGGGTACTGGTACATTTACCCTCCAATTCCTGCGCCGCACTCGGCGGCGATAGTACGTGGCTCGACGCTACTGCCGCAGAAAACACGGTTTGGTGCCCGCGCAATGCCTGCCTCTGGACCGGTAAAGCTAGCTGTCAACAGTGCACGTCTAGAGGCATGTATGGTACCTATCAACGGGAAACAAGGGGGTGCTGGTACGTTTACCCTGCAATTCCTGCGCTGCACTGGGCGGCAATAGTACGTGGCTAGACGCTTCTGCTGCAGAAAACACTGCAATAGTACGTAGTTGCCGCGGAAAATACAGCTTGGTGCCCGCGCAATTCTGGGTCCTCCAATCTTGTCCGATGCCTACCGCAACTGAAACAAGATAACACACCCCGGTAATAACACTTTGGGATTCAAAAGTATTATCACCGGGCGTGGTATCTTGTGGGGGGCGTGATATATTGTGTACCCCGGGTGATAAAGTGCAGCTCGCAGGGGGTCCCGAGGGGGGTGTGATAAACCAGGGGGTGTGATAGGACGTCCGAACACCCACACAAGGTGTGTTTGGGGATGTGATAAATGAGGGGGGGTGATAAAAAGGGGGTGTGATAGCACGTCCGAACACCCACAGGGTGTGTTTGGGTGTGTGGTAAAAGCGGGTGTGATAACAGTTCAACCGCTGCTGCCGCACACTTGAAAGGGTGTGGTATGCCTGCACGAACACATGCAGCTGCCCCGCACTCCTGCTGTAGGTACCTACCTGTGATACCGGGTTGTGGAAAAACAAAGGGGCCCAACCTAGGTGACGAAACTCCTTAGCACATGACCTCGGCGATGACTCAACCCCTTCAACACCGAAGAAGGTTTCGAACAAAATACGGGCTTGGATTGGAGCATAAAAAAATAAAATATACCTAAATCGAAGGTACCTCGCCCGATATAATTGTTGTTGTTCTCACGTTAACTCGCATAATGATACGAGGCGGTGGCTGCGCCATCCGCTCTGCCTCCACACAAAAGTGGGCTGCTGCTACCTACCTCCCTATCGGTACGACCAAAAAAAAGCTACGCAGAGACACCACGACCAAAAATCGAAGCCACAAGCCACAAATCTACACTACGATATCAACGGGGTGGGTGATAAATCGATGGTTTGTCAGCAACGCCCAAAATTATCACCGGGGTGTCGTATCCTGTGGGGGGGGGGGTGATTTCTTATGTACGGGTGATATATTGTGTCAGTTACGGTATGTTTGCCTAACGAGTGCGTTTATGCGTGCGCGCCTACCGGCAGTGTAAAACAGCAACCACATATGTGCCGTCGCTTATAGTTAGCTAGTCACGCTCAACGGCTTTACAGCTACATCCCCGCTTCGGGCACACAATACTTGGGGATTAGAATGAGATTGGTTTTGGTGGTAGAACCGTAACCCTGAAAATCACGAAAAAAAAATGCATAGGAGCGTAGGAGCCCGCCAACGGCAGCGTGTAGTGTTGTTTTTGTAGTCACGCTTTCCCCGATCGTTCTGATTGTCTTCTCACTTCCGCATTTCGTTGTAGCCATATTTTTCCATTGCTATACGTAACATATCGTCTTTGGTTGTTGTATTATTCACGACCAATGTCCGGTCGCCCCGGTGGTCTAGTCGCTACTCTCGAATGTTACTAAAGTTGGTTATGGACTTCAAATCCCATGTGGGTCGGTCTTTTGAGTTTGTTCGCAAAAAACAAACAAACAGGAACCAACTGCTGAGAGCGCCTACCAGCGTGAGTACGCACAACTCGATGCGAATCAACGAGGGAAGAAACGGCTGAGGTCTTCTCGCGATAAAAATGAAGGCGCGCAGCGTGGTGGGGAGAGGGGAAAATAACCTGTTTAGTGACCCCGGATCTGAGTTATGACTAGGGAGGGAGAAGGAGAAAGAAAAAGTGCGACGACAACACATGCGATAAGCAAAAAAATACAAAAAAATATGGCACTCGGGCCCTCTGCCTGTCACAACGGGTTGGAGAAGCCTCGCTCATCTGCGAGACATTAAACGATCATTTTTGAAACTAACCGGTAGCTGTTTGCTGTCACCTAGCCTACACGTCGCAAGCGGCAAGGCGGTTGACAGATACTGACTTGTACAGTGCGGAGAATTGGCTGTCGGCGGCCCCTCGGCGCGAAAGTGCTTCTGTGTTTTTGGTCCGCGCCAGTTGCCTGCACGAACAAAGCAGTGCTGGAGAACGCCGCACTCCATGGGTCCGCGGTGGTGGCGTCGGTGTGCTCGCCGTTCCCCAAAACTCCAACTACGAAAAAACATCGGGCACGGGGCAAGGGGGAGGGGGGGATTGACCAACCCGCGGCGACGCTGCTTGGAATCCACAAAATAGATATCTTCGTCCTGACAGCACAGTGAACGAAGTGACAATGTTTGTGAAATGAAAAACAACCGTACGTGTCGACTCCACCCATATATGCTCCAGTCACCCTGAGGTGGCATTTAGCGGGTGGGGGACTTCGATTTGTTCTCTGTTGGAGTTACAGCACTCATGGTAGATCGGAGCGTCCCGCATTTCCAGGAGCAACATTAAACACAAAACTCTACAACACTGCTTGGATTCACAAACAACAGATCGCACAACCACATGAAAACAAAACATGCGGTCCCGTGACAGCATTCCAAATCAGCGCTGTTCCGTGCAGGGAGGGGGTAGCGGTTTCGCGATGTGTACAGTATTGAAGACGGAGACGCGTCGAAATTGCGTCTGGTTGCTCCCAATGACAGCAGCGTGAACGATCACCGCGCCACCCCCAGAATCAACGATCAAACGAAAAACATTACATATATCGTAGAGTACACCAGCACGAGTACTCGTACCAATGGTACTGTAGGTCCGGGCTTTACAATCGGTGTAAATCTCTGTCTCGTAGTATGCGACCGTAAAGCTTGTATCTCTATAGAGTGATGAAGCGACACGGGTGCCGGATGTGCTGGGTGCCGACGTTTAGAAATAACAACTAACGATTCAATGTGAACAACACACACGTGCAATGGGCGATATGCAGACATATGAAGAAAAAAGGTCCAAAAACGGGTCGTGAACGAAGCACAACCGCCGCCAGCTTGGCCTTTTGCATGTATCACATGCGAAGTGTCCGAAACACCGAGAAATTGTAGAGTTCTAGTCCATGTGGCCGTAGTTCGCAAGCTCGAGCGATGCCATTGACGTGTTTTCGCTGAGAAGCTCAATGCACCTACTTCTTTTTTCTTTTCTTCTTTGCTAGCCCCTCCTACCGTAGTATATTCGCACGTTTCTTTCTCCTTCCCCCTGCCTAGAGGTAACCCAGATCTGGGGCCACTAACCAGGCTCTTCCCCCCCCTCCCCACTACAGCACGTGGCTTCGTTGTCATCGCGAGAAGACTCCAGCTATTTCTTCCCTCGTCGACTCGCATCAAATTGCGCCTACTCACGCGGCTATGCGCTCTCACGAGTTGATTCCGCTTATTGTTTATTTTTGCAAATAAACTCAAAGTCTCATCCACAAGGGATTCAAACTCCAGAATCATCTCTAGCAGTATTCGAGAATAACCTCCAGATCACCGGGGCCACCTACCTACGAGCATGAAAAAAATGATCCTACGAGTCGCTCTAGACGGTGTCTTGGAAGGGTCCACCTACAATCAGAATGCCATAACAGTACCTCGATTTTACTGGGTGGCTGGCACGCTGTTCTTTGCTACAACAGTACCCTCAAGCAGAAGGCCACTACGGACCGATCACGATCATGATCCGCGAAGGTCGTCGCGTATTGAATATCGAACGCCTCCCTATATAAACGCCCGTAATTTCATTATAGCGTCCTGGTATCACCAACTAGGTTACACGGCAGCAAAAAAAGCGAGACCGTTCTCTTGATTCATGACCTACCTGACTCCGACGTCGGCAGGGACGGGAAGTCCCTCGCGTCGAACGCTCCTTTTTCAATATAGCCAACCTTGTCAAACGTTAAATGCACGCGGGAGCAAGCGCGGCGTGTTCGGCTGCTGCCCCAACTCCCCCATGGATGCATGGTACGGGTAAGGTTCGACGTACGAACAGGTCGAAAAGAGAAATGCTTTCGTTCGGATTTCGGTGGGAGGCTACTACATCTGACATCGTATATACCACAATTGCTCTTTGCTCATGCGTTTATGCCGTGTACCGAGGCCCCACAATATATTGGTACATAAAAGGGGGGGCGCTTTTCACGTCAACGCTGGCTTCCTCGCTGGTACCAGTGGCCGCGGGCGAGAAAGGCATCGAAGTCCAGACGTTGCTACGAATGATGGTACCGCTGTTGGCAGCGGGGCTATATACCGGTACAACAGTAGTTAACTTGTATACCTGGTACCCACTGGTGTGTCGTTTTTGTGCATCGTTTTAGATCATAGATATTTTCATATATACGACAACAGTTTTTTTCAATAGCAGAGCTGTCGCGAAAACAGCAATACGCAGTAGCCTCTTGGGAATAAACAACAACAACGGCACTTACCACCGGCCAGACAGCACGTAGCCCACTCTGCCCGATGCGTCGCACACCACGACCGATCCCGTAAAAGACCGTCTGCTGGCCTACGTAGCAGCCGAGTTGGTACATTAGGATGAACATCGTGCCGACAACGGCAAACGCATGATGCCGCATGATGCTCGACATGGCACTTCTTGCCCCACAACGTTACAGATCCAATGGAAGAATACTATTAACGAACTCGAAAGCTTGCGCCTAAAGCGCGGACCACCCTTTCCTCGAGCAGGGTGGCCCGCGACGCAAGAGCTGCAGCTCCTCCCTTAGCGTGCCTCTCTAATGCAAAGCCCCCCCCTTCGAGTGCCGCTCTAACGAGCAGGCCCGATCTTGTGGTCGTGTCGCCCGTTGAAAACGCAAAACATCCAAACGCGGCGGTTCTTTACCGATTTCATATCCCCGGATTGACATTTGGGCACCGCCTCATTTTGGCGTGCAAACCTCATCGTCGAAAAAGAGGGTAAGCCTCGGGCAGCCTTGCTAACCAGCTTCTGAAAAGAGTTCATCTGTGTGTTGCGTGTGGGTGCTACGATACAACGAGGATAAGTGGGGGTGTGATGCGTGGCGTGCGTTCGCGATGCTTACCTCTCTCCCTGATGCTGGGAAGGGCGCTACGTGCTCGTTTGTTTGCTATGTAGTCGGCGCGCTTGCTATGTTCGGCGACGAGGCCACGGCAAAGCTCCACACTGCAGACAACAGCGGGTCTTGGTGAAGGGGAGGTGGCGCTGGAAGGCACTTGACAGCCTTGGCTGGCGGCAATACTCCTGACCATTCCCGCATCATGACGGCACGCCAGGGAATGCACGAGTCAAGAGCTAAGGTGCAGACAGATGGATTACGAAGTAGCAGACCGGTCGCTGTGTCTGGGTGCACTGCTGTGGGCAAGCTTGGTCCCTCGTTTTGAATTTGATTTTGGGGGGATTTGTTGGAAACGATCTACGTAGATCTGCACCAGATCTGTTCCGTCTCTGTTTTGTCTGGTGGTGTGCTTTCAGCGGATTTCATCATGACAATTGCGGCGATGCAGACATGTCGGACATATCAGATCTCCGTATTCATGAGGTGTGCCTTTCAGGCCAGACACACCCCTGGTCTGTATGACCTGCATCACCTGCGTATTATCATGTTGAATATCGTAGGGAGAGCCGGATGATCTGGACTACAGTCGTCCCCGCTTTAAAGACACTCTTCTTAAGTCAAATCCCTGCAAAAAATACCAGAAGCATGGTGCCCCGCAGATGTTAAAATTAGGCAAGAGTCGTACATGAAATCGACGATTTCTGAGGCCGAGGTCCGCTCTCGTCTCGAGGGTGTCCGCTCCTATTTTATAAAAATACAAGGGCTCCGCATGGGCGCCGGCATTCGCCGGCGCCCATGCTTCGGGTAGGGCAGGGCGGCACTCGGACGAGGAAAAGAGGAAAAAATTGTAGCTGTTCGATTCGACATTATTGGAAGTTTAAAGTAATGCCGAGAGTTTAATACGAATATGAGGTTCTAAAGATCATAATTTGACATTGCATGGCGCCCATTCTTTGGGTGAGGAAGGGTAGCACTCGACGCAATAAGTTGTAGTTATAATGAAATTGAAGCTTAAAGTAACGCCAAGAGTTTCAAACGAACATGAGGTTCTAAAGCTAACATAGTGATGAGCTTAAGCTTTATTTTTCCCCATCCGCCGAAGGATGAAAAAAAAAAGAAAAAGACTTTGATGGAAGGAAAACATATAAACGAAGGAAGCAAGCATAGGCGAAACAATGCTGTTATTTAAACCGCCAAGTAAAAGTAGGCCAGAAATGCCGAAAGGAGAATTTGAGAACCTGCTTCGCTTCGAGGCTTCGAGGCGAAAGGAAAGAGGACATGGCATCAATAACGAAAGGAATCGGACGGAATGGTTGAAAATGTTTTTATTTTACGGAAGGGAAAAAGGAAGGCGCCGTAGATTGTGCCTTGGAAAGCCCCTTGGTGTTTACTCCCACAGCAGTAGACGAAGAACTTACCATGTTTGTTTCCAAAATATACGAAGAACTCACTCACAGAAAAGAACTAAAGACGACACTGCATGCCCTCAATTAGCTACTTCAATGTACGCGGCACTTACACTGGGGAAGATATACAAGAATTAAAAACGAATTATGCAGACTTAGAGAGGGGCGCTAAAGGGGATATAGAATGCCCTCGATCCAATTGGTACTTTCAACGCAGAGAACTTACACCAGATGAATGGCAAGCTAAACGGGAAAAGGGAGATAATCAAGCCTCACACAAGACAAACAAAATAATCCTACGTAGACCGGTATGAAATCGTACCACTATCACCAACAGCCCCCCGACTCTGTGGAAGGTAGGCCCCAAAACAACTTAATCCGTATGGCAGATCAGTGTTTGATCGTACCATAGTCACAAAACAGCTCTCCGACTCGGCGTGAGATACACGATGGATCCTCCGGGCTTACTTGCACAATGTACGAAGAACTCAGTTATGAGAGGAGCCCTAAAGGGGATATAGAAGAATAATCCTAGACCGGTATGGAATCGTACCACTATCACTAACAGCCCCCGACTCTGTGAAAGGTAGGCCCCAAAACAACTTCTTCGGTATGACAGATCAGTTTTGAGCCTATCTATATCTGCAGACCAAGCACGCTCAAAATGATGAACACTCCAACAGCACCAAACGCATTAAATAAAAGGCGAACTATTAGAGCGATCTACTACAGTACTGGTATAACACGCGTTCTTCTGGACGTATCATGTGTAGTCTTGCAGCCACACCTGCAGCCACATGGCCAGCACGCACGCAGCACATGACAGCCCAACAGCACACACGCAACCAACCGCTGCACGCATGAAGCCTACAGCGCGGCACCACGAATAACGAACGACCGCGACTGCTAGGTTAGTCCTTTGACAGACCTGCGCCCCTCCTCTCGAGCCCGGGCAAGATGTGTGTCGGTCTGTTTCTTGGTTTCAGTTGGTGTGGGCACTCCACTGCAGTAGCACCAAACGCAATAATATACGAGGCGAATTATTAAAAGCGATCTACTACTGGTATAATTAACACGCGTTCTTCTGGACGTATCATGTGTCGTCTTGCAGCCACACCTGCAGCCACATGGCCAGCACGCACATAGCACATGACAGCCCAGCAGCACACACGCAACTAACCGCTGCACGTATAAAGCCTACAGCGCGGCACCATGAACAACGAATGACCACGACTGCTGGATTAGCCCTTTGACAGACCGACGCCCCTGCTCTCGAGCCCGGGCAAGATGTGTGTCGGTCTGTTGCTTGGTTTCAGTTGATGAGGGCACTCCACAGCAATAGGTAGCTGGAGCACAGCAGTCAGTTATTCCTTCGTTGTGTCAACCCCCTTGCCTGCGTTCGTTCCTCGGCATCGATCGCTTGTAGATTGTGTCTATCCCCAAGCTACCCCAATAACAGCAGTAACCACGTAAAGCAAAACTCAAATCATGACCCAGGGCGGCTTCCGCGCGTTTAGACTGTGGCGGGCAGTTGTTGCAGGCAACGTTTTCTAGCCCATGCCGTGCATGCCTTGTCTCACACCCCTGGCAGCTGGTGCCCTACGCTGCTCTGGGTCTCGGACGGGACGGGGCAAATAACCTTGCTTCGTCTCGCCTCGAGTCTTGGGCCCTTGATGACACGAGTGTGGAGAAAACGTCATAATCTGTGACCAAACAATAATAAGTTGTATTTGCGGAAACATTATCAAGTACGGTTTGGAAATGATGCCAATTTTGTAAATCATTCAGGCGCGTGCAATTAAACGCCTGGTGCACAACCTGTGACGAAACAATAATAAGTTGCACATGCCACCGCAAAATTCCAAACATTATCAAGTACCGTTTGGAAATGATGCCAATTTTGTAAATCATCCAGGCGTTGCAGATATTGAGATTCAACCGAAATCTCCGAAACTCCTCCTCGACGTGCGGTATTTTTGCAACTTCTCGCTTATCTCGCTCGGCATCCGTCCGGGTTAATGTCGATGTGCGGAACGGACACGGCAGGGCGAGGGGCGTTGGAGCCGCCCCCCGAAGGCGGCGCTCGAACGAAGCTATATTCGACCGAGAATTCCAGTTCCGCGAATCGCATACTTCGGCCGAGACAAAAAAGAACTCCTGACCAAATCCCTGAGACCAAAGAAGGATTTTATATATATACAAGCGCTCCGCATGGGCGCCGGCATCCGCCGGCGCCCATGCTTCGGGTAGGGCAGGGCAGCACTTCGACAACTTAATGTGTAGCTGTCCGATTTGGCATGCATTGAACTTTAAAGTAATGCCAAGAGTTTAATACGAACATGGGATTATGAAAGTCATGATTTGACAGAAAAAAAACGTAATGTTATACAACAAAGAAGGCAAGGATAGGCGAAACACACTATGTTAAATGCGCCGTCAAGTAAAAGTTGGCGTCTATCAAACAAAAATATCGAAAAGAGTATTATTGAGAACCTGCGTCGCCTCTAGGCGAAACGAAAGAGGCCTTGGCATTAATGAAGAGACTGCACTGCTGTCCCCGTGGCAATGGAGGTTCGAAGTCGACAGGATGCCAAGTCGGTTTGCATCAAACGTCGACATGGGGCCATGTCAGCCGGCGAGGTTTTGGAAGAAGATTGCTTTGTTTGTTACGTGAAGGCTGTCGCATTGATTGGTCTGCGTGGTTGCGGGCGAGGAGAAAAACGAAGAAGAGGAGGGCGATCTCTCGTTGCGTCGGCGTTGTCTAAGATAGGTGCGGGGGTGACTTTGCTCGTACGGGAGGTTGGCGTAGCGCTTCTTCTCTGTTTTTTCTCGAGAAGGTGGGATATGTGTGTCTGCTATCTTTGCTTCGTGGGTGCTTTCACGTTGTCGAAATCGGACGCGTCCCCTCAATACATAATATCCGGAGTGTCTCTACCATGACGACTGCTGATGGTGCCGTGCGTATTTCCTAGAGACTGACATATTATTTACTGGTAGAAATAATCATATACCTTTCTTTGCAACATTTTTTTTCTCTATCCCATGTATCATCCCCGCACCATTCTCGCGCTCCCTCCCAGTAGTAACTCAGATCCGGGGTCACATAGCGGGCCCTCCTCCTCCCTCCCCACTTCGGCACGTGCCTTCATTTTTACCGCGAGGAGAATCGAGCATTTTCTTCCCTCGTCGACTCGCGTCGAATTGTACCTAGCAGGCGCTCTCAGCAGTTGATCTCTTTTTTTTATTGCATTTTTGCGAATAAAGTCAAATTTCATCGTGGTGGGTGTCGAACTCAAGGACAACCAAACGTTGGTAGTATTCGAGGGTAAACCACTAGACCACCGGGGCGGCCGGCTGACAATTGTTTAAAACAAAACAGGATCTTTGCATAGAGATTACATTCCCTCCCCCATATTGTATGATATTACGATGGTTGACGCGATATAGAATAAAGCGCCAAATACCTAAATATCAGCCTACGCGGAGTTTTAGATATCATGCACAACGAACGATCGCGACGGCAGAGCACGGCAAAGCATAGCGCTTTGCTCTGCTGAGCTAGCGCTGCGCTGCGGTGCGCTGCTGAGCTGAGCCGCAGGGCACTGCACGGCGCTTCGTTGCTGTGAGCTATAGCGCTGCGATGGGGTGCTGGGCGGTGTGGAGCTGATGAGCCAAGCCCAGATCTCAGCCGATGAAGCTTCGTCAACTACAAAACAAATGGTGGTAATCAAAGAAAAGCTAAAGCTGGACCGTTCCGCAACTAATGCACAGGCGGCTAATTAGCGGCAAAATGGTAGGGAGTTCAACTTACTAGACAAAAAAAAAGAAAAAATCGCGAAAAGGTTCAAAATCGTGTTGGCAGAAAAACCAAATTTTCAGGAAGCAGCTGAAAGGTCAAGAAACAGGCAATATTTCAGTTGTTGTTGTCCTTCTCACATTAACTCGCACAATCCAGTCCGTGGTCACAGGACTGGTTCCAGTCACTCTGGAGCAGAGGAATACCCTAGGGAAAAACACAAACAACCCAAGGTGGTACACGCATAAATCACAGCTGACGCAATTCATGCCTCCACCAGAAACATATAAAAGTGAATTCGGGAGTCAGTCTACGATGTGCCAGGTCCATACCGGTGCATACGTCTCATTACTCGCGCCTGGGAAAACCGACTATACCGCTTGCCACCCAAGAAAGACTACTGCGAAAGCAACTGAGTTAAATCGACTCACGACGCGTATGAAAATACGTGGAAGTGTGGTGAGCTAAAGCTTTATTTTTCCCCATCCGCCGGAGGACAAAAAAAAAAAAAAAAACCACGTATATATCACACGTAGTATCTATCACTACGCATACGCACAACAGACGCAAGTCAATTGGAAAAAAGAAACAAAGAACAAAGAAGAGAAAGGAAAGGAATTGGGTGCATGGGGCCAAGAAAAAGAAAAGAAAAAAAAATATTGGGGGTTCTACTGGCGAGGCTGCCACCAGAACGGGATGTCACATGTCACGTGGTCTTTCGACGGTCTACGGCTGTAGTACTACGAACGACTTCCGATACACCCACCGAAGCACGGACTACCGGCCAATTACGCGATCGACAGCTGGCCGTGGTTGTCACGTGTCTCTATGTTGAGGGCCCCTGCCCTGCCTCTTGTTGGCTCTTGTTTGGGTAAAACATGCGGTGTGCTCGATGGTCTCCCGGCAGGAGCACACCAGAACGTCCGCTCGTACGACGTATCATTCTTACAGGAAATGTAATTTTTTCTTCTTCATCAATATGGACATAAACGGTCGTTATATATTGGACAGAGTGATGCGTGTACGACTAAACTTGCCAACGGCACTCGCACTGCACTTTGAGCTATCTGCTGTAGTTCTGGTTGCTACTAGTTGCTGCATTATGTGCTAGAAGTTTCGCCCTTCGGCTACTGCTGCTACACCTGCTGTTGTGTGCTTGCCAATGTCGTCAATTGGCGTTCATGCTCATCGTACATACTGCTGTTCTCACCGAGTACGTACGGGTTTCCTCGTACCTCAACCGTACGACGACGAGCTCAAAACAGAAGGGAGGTGACATGAAATGGCATGGACAATGGCCACATAGAAGCGAGCACAGCGGGATAGTTCGCTGCGAATCAACCGCATTCGTTCATGCCTACAGTAGAGGCTGCCTGGAGTGTCAGCGATCGTGCTAAAGCCAGGGCCAAAGGCCGAAGAGACGGCTCGACCTGCTTGGTTTTGTCTCGAAATTCTGTTACGTGAAAGTATCATGATTTGGGAGTTATTTGGTCACGAAACGTCTTGCCGTCGGTAATTTGTGTCACGAAGTTGTTGGATATCGTCGGTAAGTTGTGTCACGTTGTAGGTGAACCCACACTAAAAAATTCAATTTCCAGCTGGCAAAACGAGCAGAAACAAAAGCAATAAAATGCCGAGCAAGAAACCAAACGAACTAGTAAAAAAGTACAGCAAAGAAACTAACGCTCGAGAGTATGCCACCGCAAAATTCCAATCATTATCAAGTACCGTTCGGAAATGATGCCAATTTTTAAATCATTCAGGCGTTGCAGCCATTAAGATTCAACAATTTTTCCAAAATTCCTCCTCGACACTCGCTCGTCTCGCTCGGCGCCCGTTCGCGTTCACGTCGATGTGCGGAACGGACACGGCAGGGCGAGGGGCGTTGGAGCCGCCCCCCGAAGGCGGCGCTCGAACCAAGCCATATTCGACCGAGAATTCCAGTTCCGCGAATCGCATACTTAGGCCGAGACAAAAACCTCCTGACCACAGTCCATGACACCAAGGAATGACTCGATATTCAAGGAATGATTTTATATAAATATATTTATATTTGTACGCGAACGGAAGAGACGGCGAGTACAGCGGAACGGCGTACCTTCTTTCCAAGAATGTGCATTCGTTTACTGATGAAACTCAAGTCAAGCGAAGAGCGAAGGAGGGGGGCGAGGTGCAGGCGACTCTTCGGGATATGTGGGCGGCGTAGTGTTTTTTATTAGGACAACTGCACTCTGGATGCCCGCGTTCGTTGTTTGGTGTTTTTTTGTTTGTCTTGGGTGACGTCTCGTTCAGCTAAACTCAGCATAATTTGTTTTGTGTTAGCCTCGTTTTTACCTTTGGGAAGGAGCGGTGTCCTCTTTTTCGGTGTACTTTCCCGATTTTTACGTCTGGTGTTGTCTGCGTTACCGACATTTTACTAAATAGTGTCGTCCCAAGTGTGGGTGGTTTTGTCTGGTCTCCATGTGGCAGGTAGCCTGTGCCTGTATCGTATCAGAGTTCCAAGAACGGATGTGATATTCACCGTGAGGACGACGCCTCAACAATAATAAAAGCCTACAACAACACCAGCGCACTACCGTACGCATTACACTATATAGGTCGTGCTGCACCCCTTCCCGCGTTTCGGTGGGAGAGGGAAATTCAAACGATGGTATGCACGTATTGGAGTACATCAGCAGTAGTTGCGGCCTTCAAATCACCTTGTGTCGTAGGTTCCAAACAACACCGTTTCGTGGTCGCGTTCCTGCTGCGAATGCGCGTCTTTTGACATATGCTACGCCTACGTTGGCCCCGGGGACGGTGATTAGTGGCCCCGGAATCTTAAAGACACTTCTCCGCGTTAAAGACGCTCGAAAAAAAAAACGTGGTGTGTCTTTACAGCGGGGTTGACTGTACCTGGTACCTGGTATCAATGAAGGCCACGGGGGATCCCACAGGAATATTTTGAGTAGGAGCTCGTAGGGAGGCATTTCGCGTACAAGTAAAACCACTTGAAATAGAGTATGACATCTCCAAACAAGATCCTTATTTCGAAAGTTTAGAAAAAATGCTGCAATGATCCAATAATGCAGAGCTTTTCAGGTGTTTTTAGCCCAATTTTGGACTCCAAAGCTTCCTACCCCTCACAGAAATGAAATATTGTTTGCCTCCGGCTTTTCTCCTACGACTCGAGAAGAGTTATATACGACTCGAGAAGAATTGTATCATCTGCGCGCGGTGAGCAGCAAGCTCTTGGTGAAATTCGTTTTTTCATCAGTGATGTACCCACCTTATTACTCATGTACTGTAGACTCCCGCGCGTGAATTGAAATATTTATGCGATTTCGGGAGCTTTTGGTGTTTCTGGCTTGCAAGTTCGACACCACAAAAACATCTCGTGAGTCGCTTTTGGCTGCCTACTGGCTGTTTACGACTGACTGCTGTCCGGCGCGCCCGGCGTCGTCATACACCCCGCCAGGAGCGTCCCTCAATTTCGCGGGCCGCGGTTGCTTGTGGGCAGCTGTAGCTGCCCGCTAGTGAAGTGCACACGTTCAGTTGGGGATCGTTTTGTCTCGTTTTGTGTACCTCAAGTTTCGAGCACTGCAGCACCTCAAAGTTGAGGTGTGGACCTCTGCTGAGAACCGGAGGGAAACCAATCTGAAGAGACTCACAGCATCTGCGGATGAAGCACTCTTGACCTTGGTATAGCCTAACCCTAAGCCACGAACCAGCCGAAGTTCTAAACGCAGCCTGTTAACATAGCCATGTGTTTTACTGTTCCGATAAAACATCTAGATATCAGAGTCACCGGAAAACCGGGGACCAGGGGATGTGTGGGTCCCCCCGTAGTCTTACTCGTAATAGTTTCCTGGGTTGAATCTGTTGTACTAGACAGATCCCGCACAATATGCGATACCGCACGATACCATGCCGACCGATATCGTACCAGGGTACTAATTAACGCCCCCTGCCCCTTCCCCGCTGCCCCCATCTTCGCCTTAGACCTATTAGTAGCACCACGCGTGCAGCAGGCTCCTATTAAAATTCATGTATGCGACCTAAAAATGTTACGAAACAGTCTCCCTCTTAACCCCCCCCCCAAAAAAGAAAAAAAAACGCCCTCCCCTCACCGGCCATTCGTCTAAATACATAATACTTTCCCCAGCCGTCAGTTTTTTGCCCCCCCTAAAAAATGAGCCCCCCCCTAAAAAAAGGGCTTAGGCAGCTTTGTTAAGGGTTACGCAGATTTTGTCCCCCCTAAAAAAAAGGGGTTAATAATTTCTATGCACAGATTGATGAAGATCACCATGTTCACCCTGGTACAATCTAGTTCTAAGGGGAGTCGCCGACCTACATCCTAAATGAGGACACGCATCCAATAACACGCGCGATCGGAGTATCACACACAGCTTGCAAATGTGAGTTTCGACGAATTGTTCGATCTCACAGCTATCGTAATGTATTATAATTTGTTATAGTACTATAGGCATATGGCTTTCATCCCTGCGTTTTCCGAGCCCCAATCCCATTGGCCGAGGGTTCACACCCCGCCCGCCTTCGACCAATCAGGGGGCGAGGCGCGCGCGGGGGGAGTTGCCCTTTTCGGGGGAACCCCACCAGTCTCGCCGCACCGGTCTTTGAGTTCAGTGACTATCATTTCATCATACTCCATTAATAGAGTGGTTGTAGGTTCAACTTGCAGAATTGAGCGCAACTTGATTCTCGAAATAGCATAAACACACCGAAAAACAACAGCGTTCAGCAACAAGGAGCAAGGAAGCAACAGAGCACAACAACCACACCAACACATCCGCTTCCAGTTCACCGACAAACGACCAGAACGGCAGCAGAAGCTCATAGAAGGAGATAACGAATTGAGTCAATGTCAGCATAGGGCAAGTACATTTAGAACCGGTCAAGAGCTGCGTCGCCGTTTCGCGACACTCATTCTCAACGGTGCCCCAGCCTTGCGGCTATGGGCAGAGTTCATCGCAGACCTCACCGAAGATTTCGAAGGGGTCCCACCGTACTCGAGCTCTTGTACATTTATACGAAATATTGCAAATGCGTGGCAAGACCACGAGTTCCTCAGGGCGCCCCACCACTCATCATCGCCTCACTGAGTGCGAGCGACGGCGCCAAGCCATCGACATGAGCAGGGAACTGACGTACATCACCGAAATATACCCTCGACTCACGCATGAGCAACGCACGATATACGACGAGGCCCGTCATCGCGTCACTGGATCAACACCTGCGTGTTTTCTCTTGAATGCCGCAGCGGAAACCAGTAAGACATACACGCTCAATGCACTATCGGCCTGATTGTAATCACTGGTTCACGTCCGCATTTGCGTTGCTACCGCAGGTATCGCAGCCTGCGAACTCCCTAATGGACGTACAACACACTATATGTTTCGGTTGCCTCTAACAGAGAGACTCGTAGAGGGATGCATTTGTGACGTATTCATCCGTGACGATCGCGCCGAGTTGTTGCGCAAGTGTTCATTAATCATGTGGGATGGCATCCCTTCGACGCATCGTTTCTGTATGTGGAAGCGCATGATCGCACCCTTCGTGATTTAACTTGCGTCAATCGTACTTTCGGCGGAAAAACCATCTTGCTGTGTGGGGATTGGCGACAAACTGGTCATATCGGGCCCTTCGGGGCTGATGTGGATGTGGTCCAAGCGTCTCTCATTTCTTCCCCGCTGTGAGGGAACCTCCAGCGGAGGCATCTCACGATACTCCAACGTGATCAGGGTGACCTAGTTCATGCCCAATCCGTTCGCCAAGTAGGTGAAAACAGGGTGCCCCCATCGGCAATCCATGGTATCAAAACCATACGACTCACCCAAACGATCGCAAACACTGATTGTGATTCTACGTATCTCATCGGTCCCGTTCACGACATCAACGAACTCATTGCCTTCGTGTACCCGGACCTTGCTTGCGACGCTCGGATGTTTGGAAACCGTGCTATTCTGGCCATGTCGAATGTTGGCAATGATGGCATCAACGGCAGCATACTTCAATGAGTACCAGGCTGCACGCACACCTTTTACAGTCATAATACGATTCAAGGAGGCTCAAACCTCTATACCATGCCAGAACAGATACACTCCGTGCACATTCCCGGAATACCACCTCATGAACTGCAACTGAAAGTCGGCATTATGGTGATGTTTATCCGCAACCTAAGTTTCAATATCAACGCCATCAAGGGCGGCAAAGGCGTCATTACCGCGATTTATCTCAACCTTATAGAGGTAAGACTTTTTCGGAAAGGGATTCAACCCCACATTGCATTTGAAGGGCAAGTATCTAAGAATATCATATCGTTTCACCGACACCAGTACCCACTTCGAATCGCGTATGCTATGACAGTAAACAAGTCCCAAGGGCAACCTCTGCACACCCTCGGCCTGGACCTAAGGGATTACCCCTTTTCTCATGGCCAACTGTATGTCGCTCTCAGTCGAGCTCAAGGAAGCCAGCACATGCGCTGCCTGGTTGAACCACAGCGAATACTTGACAACATTCCATATGTGGCCAACATCGTGTTTTCAGCGCTGCTGTCTCCCATCATCCCCGTATTACCTGGTATAGCAGTAGTACAGAACAACTCACAAAAGAAAAACATACAAAGGCCCATCAACACCCTCCCCATGAACCCACAATGTGTGTATGTGTATACGACAATAGTAACAGGCCTACTCAGCCAATGAGATGGCGTCCTGGGGGCGTGGCGAACACTGAAAAATAATGATACCCGATTTTGGCCACAAAGGACCCGAAAACGTTTGTCCGTCGCCTATAAGAATGTATATATACTTGAACCCTGCCCATTTTGTATAACTCTGTTCGTAAAGGTTTCTTGCTGTATCGAGACTGGGTGGCACGTGATACCCGCGCGACGCATGCCGCTCTCGCCGCGCTCGGCGTTTTCTTCCAAGCTTTCCCCGTTCTATGTCCCTTTGAGCCCCGTCGCCCGCGCGAAGAGATGCAAGCCGTGCCCCGCGGCTCTGTTCGTAAAGGTTTCTTGCTGTATCGGGACTGGGTGGCACGTGCTACCCGCGCGACGCATGCCGCTCTCGCCGCGCTCGGCGTTTTCTTCCAAGATTTCCCCGTTTTATGTCCCTTTGAGCCCCGTCGCCCGCGCGAAGAGATGCAAGCCGTGCCCCGCGGCGCTCGTTCCGACACTCGGCTGCTTCCCGCCTCCACTTCCCAGCCTCCTCCTGTTGACATCCGCTCTGTCCGGAAGTATAATACGGGGGTCTGTCGTGATGTTAAAGTCAAAACTGTCCTTATTATCTCGGACATGTCTAGTTATCCCGCAAGAAAAGAGACACCGGCTCACCCACACCCAGACGCTTTCGCTCGTGCCTCGACGAGCACGCACCCACGCGGCGGGAGAGCGCCGGTTACCCTTGTCTGCACCCATGCCAACGAACCACGGCGAGATCCGTGTTAAAAAAAAAACGGGCTTAAATCGGGCCTGGAGACGAGCAACGCAAAAGATACTCATTCGCTGGCGTTACTAAAACCAATCCATGGAGATCGAGATCGAGGTTCCGATATTTTACCGGGTGCACCCCTCCGGAAGGGTAACGCGCGACGATATCGATTGCGGGCTTGCGATGGGAAGTTATATTGCATGTGCTCTTTGGTGTGACAATAAGTGAGGTGTTTACTTAAATGCGTTCACCTGGGACATACAACCAGATATCTGTCAGGTATTAGCATACTTGAGATTGCACCGAGGGGCGGCATTTACTGCCAGGAATAGCTGTAGGATGCAGCAGGGGTTTATTTTGCGGTGTATGGTGCACGCCCCCTCTGAACGAAGAAGTGCACGATATTAAATCATACGGACTGCATCAGGAGGCAGTATATATAACGTTTGTGGATCAATGCTGGGGATCGAGATTGAAGTTCCCATCCTCTACCAGGTGTGGCAATGAACTGCATGATGATGGGTGTACTACCTTACTTTGCGTTTTTTTTGCCGTGATATTTGCTTGATTATAATGAAGTACGCAGCACCATCAATATACGTGCGTACGTTAGACTGCATCGAGAGACCTTTTTACCAAAATATTTTGAGGACGTCAGCCGTGAGTTCAACGAATTTCGGGTCAATACTCATGTTTACAAGCTGCATTGTTGGTACTTGTAAAACACTATGTGGGTGAGTTTTTTCTTAATGGGAGGGGTCCTATTCTTTTGTTTAAAAAATATATATATTATTTGTACGGCCAAATGTCCGTATGTTGCATTGGGTGGTTTTGTGTACGTGTATATGAAAATCAATGTGGGATATCGATATCTATCTTTTTCCAGGAGTAGAGGCACCACGCACCCCTCTGAGCGAGGAACGAGTGTGATCCTGGATTTGGTGGATATATAATGAGGACACACACCCAGTAATACACGCAATCGGAGTATCACACACAGCTTGCAAATACCTGGTGTGTGTTTCGACGAAACCTTTGATCTCACAGCTAGAGTGTATTTTAATTTTATAATATAAAAGGGCTCCGCGGGTAGGGTAGGGAAGGAGTTCCATCCGACACAAACAAAATGTTGAAATCTTTTTTATATAATATGTCTATACTTGTATACAGTACTGGGCCCGCTATAGTGCAGGGGTGTGCCCAGAGATTTTACCTGCACTATAGCGGGCACCTGCACTACTCATAATAGTGCCTCAATACTGCAGGTTCGACACTATTCATGCTTTGAATATCTCTCAATAGTGCAGGTTGAGGCAGTCTTTGACTTCATGGTGTGGCGTTCACGCTTTCCGGGGCGAACAGAGTACAAAACGGATCGAAATTATGTATTAGTGGTGGACGAAGCTAAATCCCAGTCCTCGTCGCCTTCCTTCGATGTTGCAAGATAGAAAAAGACAAAACAGAAAAAAAAAACACGACAGGAAGTACTACTGCCCCCCGTCCTCATTACGTGTTGACAAAACTCTCATCCATCAACTTGAGAATCTCAAGCTTCGCGTTGTTGTCCGGCCGCGCACGAGAACCAGAACCCTTCTCACTCTCCCCCTTCGTTTTCTTCGGGCGTTTAGATGGTCCCGTCCCAGCACTCTCAGCTCGTGTCGCTTTGCGCTTGCCAGCCTCGGCGACGCACGTGCTGCAGATGCGCTTCGTTTCGTGGTCGTCAAACATGCTGCCGCAATCACCTTGGAGCCGCCCGCCACATCCTCCCTGACAGACGTGGCCATGAGGGGCTTGCGGCGTTCTGTCTTGTTGATTGGCACAGTTCACCGTCCGCACAAGGCATGGTGCGCCTCTGCGCTGCGTAGAGCTCTTCGGGTCAGCAGCAGCATGTGTACCCTTGTTTCTGTGTTGCGTCTGTCCGCTGTTTGTCTGTCCGTGTGTGTCCAGCCTGCACTATTGCGGGGCACGCGGTGTCTAACCTGCACTATAGCGGGATCTGCCTGTATAGTGCAGGTCCTGCACTATTGAGGGCGCTGTCTGTGTCCAGAGATTTTACCTGCACTATACCGGGCACCTGCACTATTCAACCTGCACTATAGAGGGCCCAGTACTGTATATATGTGTTTTTTTAACAAAACAATATGACTCCTCCCATTATGAAAACACTCACCCACATAGTATATTACGAGTACCAACAACGCAGCTTGCAAAGATGGGTATTGACCCGAAATTCGTCGAACTCACGGTTGACGTCCTTGAAGTATTTGATAAAATATCCAAGCCCTTGGAGTCGGCCCCACGCGGTAGCCCAAGTGACCCAGATTTTTTAATGGAGAGCAATGGCCACGTAAGTGCATTCCGTTGCCGCTATTTGACTCTTATGAGTATCGATCCATTTGGGTATTTCTTAACAACACCCTACGGATTTTTTTAAATTACAGAAGCCTACCAGTGTTGGAATTGATCTAGGATTGTGATATTGTTCAAATCTGCTTACAAATATATTTTAGCTGAGAGATTGTCGTAAAATAACATTATACTCCGTATATTACAATATGAATGTAGACCCATTACTACCATTGCCTAAATTTGCCTTCAGGCAACTGTAAACATTGACCATTGATGTAATTTGCAAGGCATAAAATTGGTATTAAACCTATGTTTAAAATTGAAACTGACCTTATCCGAATAGCCTTATGAAATTTACATACGGGAATAACCCCCCCCCCCGCCCACCCCACGTACTCACGACCATGTTCCCATAAAAGGGCTGACGTGGTAGACCACCAAATTTCGTAGAATGGGTGCAGGGGTTAGGAATAATGAGACAGGCATGCGTAAGAGGTAAAAAAGTAATTTTATGCGTTATTTTGAAAAATATAAATTTATCCAAAGGTTAACGGACTAATGAAGTTATTATAATAAATGACATCAAACGATTGTTAAAGTACAGGAGCTTAAATGCATCCATGATTCACTGATGAATTATATCATACATCAAACCCTTAATAACTATCTCCTATTCGTAGCACCTAAGTGACGCAAAAAATAAATCATAACATAGTACAATCAAGGGAGGTATTATCCACCAATATTCCTGAGAATATTCGTGCATCATACCTGAATTCACTGTGAGGGAGAACATTGAAAACCCAAATGTCCCTCGCCATTTGGTTAGGAGATACAAAATAATGCATTATCAAAACCTAAGATGAAACTCTAACTTATTTATTTCTCAACATAGAACCAACCTCAAGATTGTTAAATGTATCTACTTATCAACAGAACCAACCTCACGCTTGCAAAATTAAAAAGTAAGTAACATTATGACTGGTCTCCCAACTTATCTGCCTCTTACTGTCCAGTACGTATACATGAAACGTAGCCGTGAAACGGATGAACTAATATTTTTGTATTTCCGTTTCGTACACAGGTACTTTGATCAAGATCATGGAAAAACAACTACACAAAAAATAAGCAATGCACTTGTTCATTCGGTATTGATTCCTTGCTTCAACCTTCGTTGTGTGATTCAGCCTTTTGTGCTATAGTACCGTCCGGTTGTGACTGAGGGGAACCAGGGAGCCTTAGTGACATGTTCAAGTGCATTGCTAAGCTGTTCATGTGGTGAAAAACTGAAAGACTTCCTTCATTTGCGACAAACATACAGGTGAACATTTGGTGATGAAGGAGTTTAGTATACGAGTTAATATAACTGAAAAGAAGTGCGGTCTAAGTAAAACGAGAATTACATGTCATCATGGACGGTATACAAGCATTCGTATTGGAGCGACCATACTAAGTCAGGAAAGATGGGGCGGACTGGATATACACGGCTGCTGTGCACTTCCTATCCAGGGAAGTACCATGAGTATACCACAACTTGTCGATGATGCTCACTATAGTCATGCTCACAACGCGTTGATTTACCATGATGAGTACGAGGTGTACTACCAATTAATCGATTCTTCATATATATATGACCTGACTCGGTAACCTAGTACGAATAGCCAGAGTAATTGTCAGAACCAAATTTGGGGACGCATGAAGGGCATCCCCGGATTGGGAGAAAGCCTGCAGGAGGTACAGTGAGGACAAGCGGAAAGGCACGGAAGGACACTTGCTCCTCTAGCGACGGACAGCAGCACGAGGAAGTAGGTAGCGATTAGGGAAAACAGAGGCACCATGTCCATCGCTGCCGCTACCGCACGCGCCAGCCCGCTGGACCCGGATTGGGTGCTTGGGGCGCTCCCATGCACCAAGCCCGGCATGAAGGGCGGCCCGCGCGTCTTGGACCTGTCCAAGATCATCGACTCAGGCGGGTCGAGCCTGGCACAGCTCTCGGTACCGGAGTGTGCGGAGCTCCTCGCACCTCTGGTGGCAAGCTTAGGCCACCAGGAGACGTCGTCTTTCGAGGCCATGACCCAGGCCTTGGGAGCGGGGGAGGCCACCGTCGGCACAGCAGCCTTCCGGAAGGCGGCGGGACCTCGGGTCATGGCAGCATGGGGTCTGGAAGGCCTTCGGGGGTCGCTGCACTCACGAGGCTCGAAGGTGTTTCTGCCAGCGCTACGAGAGCAAGGCGCCGGAGTACCACAGTCGGCCACCACCCAGCAGGAGCAGGTCGAGACCCCGGCCGTTCGGCAGGAAGTGGCCGAGCCTCGAGAGGGTCGACAGGAGACGGCTGCAGCGCCGCCGGCTGGAGTGTCGTCGACCTAGTACAATCTAAGGACGTGCCGCGCGAGGTGGGTGATGGGGATTTTCGGTACTCGTACGGGTACTCTACCTTGCTTCCTCCCGCCTATTCCTGTTTGCCGTCGGCATGCTTCTTACTCGTACGTTGCTCCACCTGTGCAAACAAGGAAACACACCACCGCGGCATGACACACTACAGCAGTAGGCTGACCGTAAAGGGTACCGGGTCGAGTAGGCCAGAAGCAGTCATACCATACCGACGCCTGTCGTGTCGGGTATAGCGGGCATCGCCCGTTGACCGCCCCACGCGTGTACCGAAGGAGCGATGCGTAAGTACAGATTCCTCACAACATTACATCACGATAGAGTACCGAGCATCAACCATTCAAGCGGTCGAACTCGCAGTTGACGTATTTTTTGCATACTCGTCCGCGTACGCTGTCTGGACACCCCGCATATTCCCGTTTGCCGCTGCATGCATACTACTCGTACGTTGATTTACCTGTGCAAACAAGGAGAATACACCACCACAGCATGACACACTACAGCAGTAGGCTGACCGTAAGGGGTACCGGGCGAGTAAGCCAGAAGCAGTCGTACCATACCGACGCTTGTCGTTTCGGGTGTATAACATGCATCGCCCGTTGACCGCCCCACGTGATTGTCGAAGGAGCTGGGCAGAGCACAGATCCCTCACAACACGTCGCCACGATAGAGCACTGAGTACCAATTATTCAAGCGGCTGAACTCACAACTGACGTATTTATGTTTAATCTATTGGTACTCGTATGTGTACGCTGCCTGTGTGCCCCCGCCCACTCCCGTTGGCCGCCGGCATGTCCATTACTCGTACGTGCTTCGCCTGCGCAAACAAGGCAGCAGTACGTAGCCGATCCAGATCATGTATGAGTGCGAGCGGCTCAACAGCAGCAGTAGACCGACCCTTTCTCGCCCGGTATACTGAAATGAGAACCCTGCTGTATATTCAAACACCAGCAGTAGACCGACCCTGCTCGCCTATGTAGGGGAGCTCGTGATACGAGCATTGCGGACCCATGTTTACGAACACGACGATCGAAGGAGGATAGACCACCATACCACGCGAGCTATTCACACGCCCACCCCAAACAGCGGTCGACCACATGAGTACCCATCGTTGTGCTGCTGTAGGACGGGGAGGAAAATAAATACATGGAAAGAAGGCCATCCACGGACCCCGTCGATGCAGAGCATTCACAGTACGTACGTACGCACACAAGAATACAGCACATCAATGATACCGATAACGTGCGAACAAAGACCACACATCGGACGCGGTTGGGGTCGAACCGGGTAAGGACGAGCGATGACAGCGATGACGTGTTAACAGGGACCACACACCGCACGCGATAGAGCGCAACCCGGGGACAAAAAGCGATGCCTGCAATAACGTGCGAACATGACCACACATTGCACACCGTCGGCGGCTCACACCCGACGTGGACAAGCGGTGACAGCGATGACGTGCGAACAAAGACCAAACATCGAACGCGGTACGGGTCGAACCTGGCAAGGGCGAGCGATGACAGCGATGACGTGTTAACACTGACCACACATCGCACGCGATATAACTCAACCCGGGGACGTTGAGCGACGCCTGCACTGACGTGCGAACATGACCACGCACAGCACATAGTCGGGGTCTCGAACCCGACATAAACGTTTCTACTGTGCGGATTCACCGAGTGTAAACATGCTATCCCCGGATTTCGGATTTCTTTGCTTTGTTTCTCTTTTCTTTTCCCCTCCTTTCTTGTCGCGTTGCTGCGTTGCTTGGCGGGTTTTTGCTGTCACACACGTTACTGCCGATAACAGTTACGTCTCAAGCTAGACGCGGTGCTTGAAACCATGCGGGACTCGAGCGGGAAGTTTGACTGGTTCATTCTGCACGACCGGCTGACGGAAGCCATGCAGCGGGCGTCGGATCTGTCCCTCCTCGACGAGAGGAAGGTACTGGGCGACGTAATTGCGCGCGGGTCGCAGATGCAGATGGTGCTTCGAAACGCGGCAGCGGTCCTGGGCCTCTTTTCGCGGATGCTGCCGTCTATCCGCGGCGTGGCCCAGGAGGTGGCGGAGGCCGACATGGCCGAGATGCGGAAACTGCACCTCATCAACCGTAACCAGTTCTCCGTGCTGGGGGCGGCCTGCTATGCGGGCGGGAACCCCGGGGGGGGGGCGTATGCAGGAGCGGCCCTCGCAGGGGGCGGGGGGCGGTCGCCCGGGCGGAAACCTTCGCCGGGGGCCACACCCGCCGGCAGCAGGCACAGCAATGCTTTCCCGGCGGCGAACACATACGCACCACCCACCCGGACGCGTATGGCACCAGCCGCCCATACCGCCGCAGGCCACTACGGCCTACAGCTAGCTCGGACCGGCGCCGGGCGGGGGGGCGGGGGGCCAGGAGGGGGGGGCGGCGGGAGGGGGGCAGCATTCCTCTCGCAAGCGGACAAGGCGAACATTCGGGCTCAAAGGGCGGCACAGCACTCCGCCGTGCAGCAGCAGCAGCTCAAGTGGCCGGGCAACCCGAACGGTCTCGACGTATGCAAGAATTGCGCCTGCGTGGGACGAGACCAGTTCCACTCACATTTGACCTGCGCCTGGCAAGTTTGCATGAACTGCAAGCTCGCGGGTTATCGCAGGGCAGCATGCACCAGCGACTTTGGACCGGAGGTGTAGAACGCACCAGGTCGAACCGCCGAGGACGAGCGGGGCGGGGACGAACAAGGGGAACGACGCGCGCCCCGACACCACCGAGGAGCTCCCGGGTCACAACATCTACGGCGGGCTCGGGGGGGAGGCAGAACCTGGGGGGGGGGGGGGGCGTAGAGGTAGAAGTAGCCGCGATAATGATCACGACGGCAGGAACAGGGAGCGAAGAGGTACCCACGCGGGGGGGGGGGGGTCGCGTTAGCTCTTCGGTGGAGGGGCACGCATAGCATTTGGGTAGCACGTAGCACGACGGCGAGGCTCCTACGAGCAGGAACGGGGGGGGTGGAAGATAAAGAGAGGGGCCGTGCACACGGCACGGACATAGAGAAGACAAAATCAATGAGCTGACTGCACGTTCCCGTTAATGTACCGTTTCGCCGGTTTCCCCAGAGGCAACAAATACATATGGTACTACCTTACAGTACCGTACGTAGGGTGTGTAGGTCGAAGTACACACTCATTTATGCATTCCGTTTCCCGTTTTCCGACAAGTGCCTGGGATCCACCCCCGTAGGGTGTGTAGGTCGAAGTACACACTCATTTATGCATTCCGTTTCCCGTTTTCCGACAAGTGCCCGGGATCCACCCTCAAAGGTATTGTCCGGGTCATCCCATCGTAGGCACCGACGCGTACTCTCGCTATGCATCCCCGCCGGATTTTCCGCGTCTTCCCGTCGCGTGGGTCTATCATGTTAGCTACACACAACCAACAACGGAGGTGGCGTATATCTATGCTCGGTCCCGCTAAGTCCCCGGTCCGGGTACAGATTCTTGCCACGAAGTGCTCATTACGTCACGTTCCTCACTTTTGGCGTTTATCTTTTATTTCATCCTCCCCTCTATTTCGTTGTATTTATTTTTTATTTTTTATTTTATCTTGGCTTTTTTCCCTTCCCGTAGGGTCAAGTCGCGTACGTTTCTGTTATTTTATTTTATTTTTATATTTCCCTTTCATTTTATTGTACTTTATTTTATTTTGCAATCTATTCATTTTGTTCTATTTATTTTTTTGAATAAAATAAAATAAAATAAATGAATCAAAATGATGAATAAATAAATCAAAATGATGAATAAATCAATCAATCAAATAAAATGAAATCAATAAACAAATAAACGAATAAAATAAATGGACAAATAAATGTGCACACACACGAAGAGAAGTACAAGAAGAAGCAAGCAGGACCTTCAATGAAGGGGTACGCACGGCCAAGCGCATACACGAATACGCACGCAGGAAGACGACCGACGTAAGCCGTTACGGACATCTCTATTTGCACCCACGACAAATATACGACCAGCCATGGATATCTTAGATAAAATCGCCGTCTGTTTCACGCACTCGTTGGGTAGAAACCGTACGAACAGATGTATATTGATGATAGACCCTCAACCGAAGTGTCGTTGCAATTGATTGCCCTTACGCCCGCCAAGACTCTCTGGCGGGTTAGTCTGGTCACAGTCGCACCGTACCTACGTTCGCTCAAACACTCCACACATGTATTAAGTAGCGCACAGTGTGAAAACACGTGCCTGTAATCCTTTCTATAACACATACATTCGTACCTCATGCCGTACCAACCGCGGTAGGTTTCAGCCGGCGTATGGCACGCGAACCTAACGCGGAGGCACCGAGAAGTAGGAGCTTCGTTCCCACCCCCACCAACGCTGAGCGCAGAGGAGCAAAGCTGGGTGGGGACGAGAATTAAGCCGAACGTAGCGAATGTGCCGACTGTGGCAGACGTACTGCGAGATCCCTTAGCCGGCGGCGTACGCCGGCTTCCGTGGGAAGCACCCACGCACGATGCGGGCGTAAACGGGGCGGGATTTGTGCCGAGCTGCCTCAACTACAGCTGCGACTTCTGGGACAAGGTCGTGCTGCAAAACCACCCTCAGCTAGTACAACTGCTTTCGTACCTCAAACACGGCGTCAGCGTGTTCGAGTTCCTGACAGAACCGTACCGAGGCACGTCGCGGGAGGCTCCGTACAGACCAGACGCGTTCCCGGGCGCCTCGTACCCGAACCGCATACCGAAGGAACACGCCGAGTTCGTGCGATCAGAGGTGACAGCTCTGGTGAGAAGAGGTTGCCTGGTTAAGTGGGCAGACGTACGGGGCCCGTCGGGCCCGAAGCGGCCACGGTTGGTGCTCGCGCTGTCCGTCGAGCCCTCGAAGCCGTGGCTCGTCATCGACGCTCGACCACTTAACGAGACCTGTCGCCACGCGGCCTTCAGCATGGATACGGTAGCCAAGGTGGCGGTAGTGGCAGAACAGGGCATCCACATGGGTAGTCTGGACGACCGCTCGGGTTTCCACAATCTGGGCCTGCAACCAGAAAGCTGGCCACTTTTCAGGGCATCGTACGACGGCATCGACCTAGTATGCACCACCGTGCCGTTCGGGTGGAATGAGAGTCCGGCGTGCTACCACGCGCTCAGTGAAGCCAAAGCAGCCTACCTACGATCGAGGGGCATCCCCGTCCTCGCGTACATCGACGATGCGTGGTACGGAAACTTCGTCTCCACGTTCGGGCGCACCGACAAGGAACAGTGGCTGTCCGCCGCAGAGGCTCTCCACGTAGGCATGCTCGTCTCGTTTTCTGTGGATCCTTCCTGTCGGACACCAAGTGCGATCTGAAACCATCGCGAATACATAGGTACCTCGGGATCTTACGCGATTCGAGCACCACCTCGTTTCGAATCCCCGAAGACAAGCTTCGGAAGCTGCACGCCCTGATCGCGGAAGCGCTAGAGAACGGAACGGTTACCGTCCGGGCGATGGAGAAAATCGCCGGGAAATGCGTCAGCATGTCAGTCGCCATCCGCCCAGCGTCCCTGTGGACACACTTCATGTTCGCGGCGATCGCGAGAGCGAAGGGCCGGGAGATACAGCTTGCCACCAAGCCCGACCTGCGCGCCGAGCTCACGACATGGCTCGGCCTGTCGTCTACGTCACAGGAAGGGCCGTGGTACAAAGCGCGGCACTATGCGTCAACCACCACCGTCGCCGCATCCGATGCGTCGTCAAACCAATGAGGCGGCGTGGTATCGATGCCATGGGGAGAATTCATAGCGGGCGGCGGTTTCCCGCACGAATGGTTGCCCCCCCACATCAACGGCAAAGAGATGTTCGCGCTGCTCGAGGTACTCGCGGAGTGCTGTCGGGGGCCTCCGGAGGAGCTACTCAGGGCGCAACTCGTGATGGACGTAGACAACCGCTCTGTGGTAGACGCGTTCAAGAAAGGGCGGTCGCGTAACCCCACTACCCACGCGATGCTGGAAAAGCTCTTCGAGCTGCAAGTGGCAGAGGGTTTCTGGCTGTCGCTGCGCTGGGTGCCGACTGCCGATAACACATCGGCCGACGCCATCGCCAGACCGGGGCGCGACGAGATCATCCGACTGCGATCAACCACGTTCCGACAGCTTCGGGCGTTTTTCGGGGAGCTTACAGTCGACCTCATGGCGTCCTCCGAGAATGCCCAACAAGGGCAGACCGGGGGCACTGGCGAGCAGCGGCGACTACCGTTCTTCTCGCGGTATCAATGCGAGGGTTCCACGGGGGTCGACGTGTTCCGCCACAACGTGGCCGTTAACCCGGGCGGTCAGGAAGCGGCTTTCGGCTACTGCTTCCCGCCGCCGGTCATAGTCGGGCTTATCGTGCAGCACATGGCCGAGTGCAGAGCACGCGCCGTCATCGTAATTCCCAACGTCAGGGAACATTGGTTCCCGAGGGTCCACCGCGCGACCGTGCGCTCACTCGCAATACCCAAGATCGGCAGCTTTGGGTTTCCGCACCACCAGGACGGGGTGCGGGACCACGTGTTCATAAGATACGGTATGCGCGCGGTAGAAGTAGACTTTCGGAATACATAACATTCACTGACATCGACTAGTGCCCGGACGACACTTGCTTGCCCGTGCGCTCACAGCGGTACCCAGACGGATCGCTGGACGCGCTCCCGTACGGAGCTACCCGTGCGGCGGACTGGATACCCCGAGTGCTGTGCGGGATGTGCCAGGGAGTCAACTTCGGCACATACATGTTCTGCCAATTCTGTAGGGCACCCGCGTGCCGCGCCCCCCCGGTACCGCGGACTACCGGGGCACCCGCAGTCATCAACAACGGCAAGCTCAACGAGCGCATCCGCGAAGTACGAGCGGCGTTAGCGGGCACGGCCGGCCAAGAGCGTAAGAGTCGAGTGGCCGATAACTTCGACGGGTTCGTGCGGGTGAGAACGAATAACGTAAGGGGCTGGCAGACCGCGACCGACGTAGACGTATTCGAATGATTTTGCTGGCTAGACTCGCACGGTAACGGTACAAAGTGGGTACATGTCGCTAGTTGCCCAGGGGCGGGGTCGGACGTCGACTTACAGTGCCGGCCTGGCGGGCACTGCAAGAAGAGGTACGGCGCCGCTTCCCTAGACAAAGGACACGCATCCAAGCTGAAATGTGCCATGATGGAGCAGCTCGGAAAGTTGGACGACTAGGACTGTGTCGAAAAACGGGGCAACCCGGTAGCGAGCCCTTTAGTGCGTGGGTACCTTTCATTTGTGCAGGGGGAACAGCGGCGAGTAGGGGTGGGGGTGAAACAGGCACCCCCATTGGTGGCAGTGCAGCTACGTGAGCTGGTGCGCGACATGCGCCGACGCGCACAAACGCTTCCCACCGCAGCAGAACGCTTCGCAATGATCCGGGATGTGGCGATATTCTGCGTGGCCTTCCACACGATGAAGCGCGGTTTCGAGCTGTCGGTAGCGGTAGCGTCACAAGCGTTGCAGATGTCGGGAGGCGAGGGATTCATCTTCAACTTCTTGTTCGGAAAGACGTTGCGGAATTCCTCCCAAGCAGTCGTGGGAAAGAAGAACCTAGACTGCCGCGAAATCTGCGCGGTCGCAGCCATGGTGGAGTACCAACAGGCAGCGGAATCCATGCAGTGGTCACTCACCGAGGGGTCAGGATTCCTGTCCCCGAGCGTTCTAGAGGGCGGAGGAAAGGGGGACGGGGCTCTGACAGCAGTGCAGATGACCACCGACCTCCAGACGCATTTGCGGTCGGCAGGCATGGCGGAGGAGCGGTACACGATGCACTCCTTTCGAGTGGGAGGGGCGGCGAGTCACCACATGGACGGTACGGCCATGGACGTTCTTATGGAGTACGTGGGGTGGAAGTCCGCCTCCGTCGCACGCAGATACGTAGGGGCAACAGCGTCCGCGGCGGCGGTAGGTGCGAAGCGTTCTCGCGAAACGGCGTTCATAGAGGCAGACGCCCTACCATTGTCCGATCAGTTTACGCGCTCGCATACAGCATTCCGGAGGGCTAGCTGAAGCCGAACCACTAGAGGCGAACCCACTAGAGGCCAAGGTAGAAGTTTGGGTAGAATAAGGACAAAAAAGGAGACCCGCGGGCAAGGTAATAATACGCAGATATAAGACGGCACTGAGACAAAGGGATAGACAGCAAGGATGGGTGTGATCTCATGCCGCAGCAGAGAGGCCTCATTAATCCCAAACTAATACGAGTCGAAGCGACGACGAAATGTTACTGCAGTAATTGTCAGAACCAAATTTGGGGACGCATGAAGGGCATCCCCGGATTGGGAGAAAGCCTGCAGGAGGTACAGTGAGGACAAGTGAAAAGGCACGGAAGGACACTTGCTCCTCTAGCGACGGACAGCAGCACGAGGAAGTAGGTAGCGATTAGGGAAAACAGACCATCCCGCCCATCCATCGTTGCGCGCGAGAGACGCAGACAACGACATCGGTTCCTGTTTTGTTTGTAGTGTTGATTTTACCGGAGCAACTACTCTCTGCGACGAGGTGCCGCGTTGACGGCGATCGAATCAACGCGGGGGTAGTAGCCTTGGGTGGGAGTCTCCGGCTGATCGCAGCAGGAGGCCTCATTAATCCCAAACTATATACGAGTTAAAGCGACGACGAAATTTTACTGCAGTAATTAACAGGTGATAAAACTTACTCCCCATGCGGGGAAACAACTTCGCAACTCTTGCATAATGACATGACTCAATAATATAAACGGTATCACATGAAGATTAATATTTAGTGCGATCAGCTACTGTTGTAAACAAAAATCTGAATTAAACCAAAATAATGAGAGAACGGAAGGATCGCCGCCTCCCGGGTGGGATTGTTTTTGTCTTTTTAGGGTGACAGCGTATTAATTAAGAATCGAGGGTTCGAGGCTCACCAAGTCCCGTTTTCTTTTTACGGGTGGGATTCTTCATGTTAGGGTGACAGCGTTTTAATTTAGAACCGTGGATTCAAGGCTCACCGACCCCCGTTTTTTTTTTGTTCGTTTTTGTTTCCGTTCTTGTTTCTTTCCTTTGTTTTGTTTTTGTTTGTTTTTTTGCTTTGTGTTTGTGTTCTAGGGTAGGATTTTTATATGTAAAATGTTAAGGTGACAGGAAATTTATTTTATTCATTTATATTTTTTATTTATTTTTATTTATTTTTTTTTATTTTTTTTATATTTTTTATTTTATTTAATATAATTTTATTTTATTTAATATAATTTTATCTTGTTTAATTTGATGTAAAATAATTCAATTTACTTCAATTTAATATTATTATTTAATTTAGTTCACTTTTATTTTATTTTGTATTTTTCATTTTATTTCATTTCATTTCATTTCATTTCATTTCATTTTATTTCATTTTATTCTAATTTTTTTCGTTTTATTTCATTTCATTTTATTTTAATTCAATTTTTTACATTTTATATTATTCCGTTTCATTTTATGTTATTTTATTTCGTTTTATTTCATTTTATTTCATTTTATTTCATTCTATTTCATTTCATATTAGTTCATTTTATATTCTATTTTCTTTTCAATTTTTTTTTTATTGATTTCATTCATTTCAGTTTATTTAATTTCATTTATGTTATTTTTTTATTTCATTTTATTTTAGTTATTTTTTTTTTATTTTATTTTATTTTATTTTATTTTTTTTCTTGTATTTATTGTATTTTATATTTTTTAAGTTGGAACTCCAACATGATATCTATTAGACCACTACTGCTGTCTTCATACTCCCGATATATACTAAAACCCGCCGCTATGGTGAAGAATTAAATAAAAATAATAATAATATAAACCACCCCCAGGTAGGTAAAAGAAAACTTACTTACGCACTTGACCACAAGTACCAACAACCCTGACCAAGCCATCCATCCGCAAACCATCCACCATACCTTTGGTAGAGCAATATAGTGGAAACAACAGGAATATATCTATCAAATAGATATGATGTTAGATTACTTCAAAATTCCCCACCTGAAGTAAAATAAAGTAAAAATACTAACACCAATCATTGTAGTTGAGAAAAACTTTTCTTTATAAAAGAACAGGACCCCTCCCATTAGAAACTTTTACCCACATAGCAGTACAAGTACCAGCAAGAGCTTCAAAATATGAGTACTGGCCCGAAATTCGTCGAACTCACACCTACCTACCTCACGTCCTAAAAAATATATATAATAAAAAATGAAAATACACTCCAGCTGTGAGATCGAAGGTTTCGTCAAAACTTATCTTTGCAAGCTGTGTGTGATACTCCGATCGCGCGTATTACGAGTTGTGTGTCCCCATTAATGATATAGGTCGGCGACTCCCCTTACAGCTACAGTGTAGCTATCAGGGTCAACAGGGTGATTTTAGTCAGTCTGTGCGCGGAAACTATGAAACCCGTTTCTGAGGGGGACCAAATCTGGCAGCTGTGGAGGGAAATGTATCCGTTTATCAAGTGAATCCTGTAAGTCGAATAACCGGCGAGGGGGGGGCGGAGTTTTTAAGGACGTGGGGGTCTGGTTTTGATCAAAAGCGAGCGGGGTTGGAGGGGGGGGGAAAGGGGGGGGGGGGGGGGGGTCGGACGGGCGGGCAATTTGTGCGTGGAAGCTATAAATCCTTGTAAGGGGATAAATCTGACGGTTTTGGGAAAAAAAAAAGAAAAAAAAAAAATGCACCAGTTTATCATGGGAGGGGGGCGGGGGGTTGGGGCGGGGGTGGGGCGTGTGGGGCAGCTCAATCTGTGCGTGGAAACTATACATTATTTTGAGGGGCTAAATGTGACGGTTTTGGAAAGAATCCATCAGTTCATCATGTATATCCTGGGGTAAGTCGTACAATCAGTGAGTAGAGAGAGGGCGGAGTGTTCGAGGGGGTGGGAGGGGGTTGGGGAGGTGGGGGGTGGGGGCGGGGGGGGGGGGGGGGGGGGGGTGGAGGGGGCGTGGGGAGGGGAAAGGAAGGGTTTTAGGTGAGGGGTTTGTTATACGTGTGGTGCTAGGTCTAGGCGATGGTGCGGGTGGTGGGGAAGAAGGGGGCGTTCGGGGCGGGGGGGGGGGGGGGGGGGAACAGCGGCATGGATGGCTCTAGAAAGATAATGAGGTGATATCCAGTGCGTGAAGTGTTTATTTATCTGGCGGATTTCGATATTAGGTGGGGCGTTTGAGCAAGGAAGAGCGAGAAGGGAGGGGGGGGGAGGGGGGATTTTTTAGGAGGTTTAGGTCACAACTAATGTTCAAATACACTCCGGCTGTGAGATCAAAGATATGTAGGGGCTTGTTATACGCGTGGTGCTAGGCCTAGGCGATCGTGCGGGTGATTGGAATAGAGGGGGGGTTGAGGGGGGTGGGGGGAAAGAATGGAAACTACGTCATGGTTGGTCATAAAGATAATGACGTGATATCAACTGCGTATAGGTGTTTATTACTCTGGCCGATTTCGATTGTGAGCGGGGCTTTTGGACAAACTAGGCAGAAACGGGGGGGGGGGGAGGGAGGGATCGGGGGAGGGGTGGGGGGGGGGGAGGGGTGAGGGTTTTTTGAACAAGAGGGATCGGGGAAGTGGGAGGGGAGGGGGGGGCGGGACATTTCAATATGTGCGTATCACCTGCCTGGTAATGTTTACTATTCTAGAAGGTTTGATGTTACATGCAGTATGCAACCCAGTGTTTAAGTGTAGTAAATAACGTGTTCAATCTTCATAATTTGTTGTTGTACATGGATCGAAAGCTAGAATATTTTATAAAATGTTTGTAGTTACCATTATTTTCTGACATCGCTAATTATAAGAAAGAGATACGTATTGTTAAATGCAACAGGCGAGGTGATGTGGTCATGCACTGTTTGTCACCATCATATAGTTACCATTATTTTCTGACATCGCGAATTATAAGAAAGAGATACGTATTGTTAAATGCAACAGGCGAGGTGATTGGTCATGCACTGTTTGTCACCATCATATAGTTACCATTATTTTCTGACATCGCGAATTATACGAAAGAGATACGTATTGCCAAATACAACATGCGAGGTGATGTGGCCATGCACTGTCTCCGCCATTGAGCACTAGAGGGAGAAATGCGAATCGTCAGTGTTTTTAAGGAACGCTTGGTATACACGCGCTCAATTACGTTACCCTGTTAGTCATACTTGGTATACACGCGCTCAATAACGTTACCTCGTTAGTCATACTTCGCTTGGTATAGGCTGGGAGGCGATCATGCAGACGGTATGTACAAAATACCTTATGTTCTAAAAATTAAAATACACTCCAGCTGTGAGATCGAATATTTCGTCGAAACTCATCTTCGCAAGCTGTGTGTGATCCTCCGATCGCGCGTATTACGGGTTGTGTGTCCTCATTAAGGATATAGGTCGGCGACTCCCCTTGCAACTACAGTGTAGCTATCAAGGTCAACAGGGTGATGTTAGGCAGTCTGTGCGCGGAAAACTATAAAACCCGTTTCCGAGGGGGACAAAATCTGACAGCTGTGGAAGGGAAGGCATCAGTTTATCAAGTGAATCCTGTGAGTCGAATAACCGGCGAGGGGAGGGCGGAGTTTTTAAGGACGTGGGGGCCTGATTTTGATCAAAAGGGGGGCGGGGAGTGGGGAAGGGGGGGGAGGGACAGGTAGGGCAGCTGAATTTGTGCGTGGCAACTATGAATTCCTCGTGTGAGGGAGGGGGGGGGGATGTGGCGGGGGGGGTGGGAGGGCTTTAGGTCGCATAGACGTAGGGGTTTGCTATACGCGTGGTGCTAGGTCTGGGCGATGGTGCGGGTGGTTGGGAAGGAGGGGGCGTTGGGGGCGGGGGGGGGCGGGGGGGGAATTGCAGCAGTGGCATGGACGGCTCTAAAAACATAAGGAGGTGATATCCAGGGCTTGGAAGTGTTTTATTACTCTGGCGGATTTCGATATTAGGTGGGGTGTTTGAGCAACAAAGAGCGACAAAGAAAAAAAAAGAAAAAAAAGACGGAGGCGGGGGGGGGGGGGGGGGGGGGAAGAGGGTTTTCGAGAGGTTTAGGTCACATATAATATTAAAACACACTCCAGCTATGAGATGAAGGATTTGGTCGACACTGGTTTTCGCAACATTTTGTGTGATCCTCCGATCGCGCGTATTAATCATATATATATATATATGTAGGGGCTTGCTATACGCGCGGTACTGGGTCTAGGCGATAGTGTGGGGTGTGGGGAAGGAGGGGGCGTTGGAGGGGGGGAGGGGGGATGAAGGAAAGCTATGTCATGGATGGCTGGAAAGATAATGACGTGATATCAATTGCTTAGAAGTGTTTATTACTCTGGCCGATTTCGATTGTACGTGGGGCGTTTGAACGAACTGGGTGGGGAACAATAGGGGGCCGGGGGGGGGGGGGGAGGAGGGCGGAGATGAGTCGGAGCTACGGCATGATGGCTAGAAGGATAATGAGGTGATATCAGCTGGCTGGTAGTGTTTACTACTCTTGTAAATTTTGATATTTGGTGGGGCGTTTGAACCAGAGGGATCGGGGGGGGGGGGGAGGGGCGGGGCATTTCAATATGTGCGCGGAAACTATATACCCTTAAAGGGGACGAATCTGACAGTTTTAGCAAGAAGACACCCCTTCATATCGCCCGCCTGGTAGTGTTTATTATTCTAGAAGGTTTGATGTTACATGTAGTGTGCAACCCAGTTAAACATCGTGTTAAAAGCTTCATAATTTGTTATTGTACGTGGATCGAAATATAGAATATTGCAATCGATAGGTACAATCATGTAAATACCATTATTTCTGACATCGCTAATTATAAGAAAGAGACACATACTGCCAAATACTTCAGGCGAGGTGATGTGGTCATGCAATGTCACCGCCGACGAGAATGGGAGGGAGAAATTCGAATCGTTAGTGTTTTGAAAGGAACGCTTAGTGTACACGCGCTCAATTACGTTACTTCGTCAGTCATGCTTCGCTTGGCATAGGTTGGGAGGCGATCATGCAGACGGTATGTACGGAATACCCTACGTAATAAGTTGGTAGTGCGGTTTACCTCAATTTTAACAAATCTGTCTGTACCTCCTTTTCACATTATTGTTGTCTCACATGTACGATTTTACGCCTATGATTTTTACCGTGCCGAGGTGGGGCTCTGAGGTCGCCAACTCTAAGACAGAGATACATCTTACAAATACACCAATCGAGGTGACGTGGCATGCGATGTCGCCACTATTGAACCCGAGGGTGACTTTACTTTGTTAGGCATATGCTACTGCGTTTGGTAGAGGTTGTCAGGCGATTATGCAAACGGCCGGAGGCACGAAATACCCTGCGTAATAGGATGGTAGTGTGGTCTACCGCAGTGTTAACATATCTGCCTGTACTTGTTTTACACATTGTTATTATCTAGTGTACGATTATACGCCCTGTTTTTTCCCCACTGTTGTCGAAGATGTTGTGGTTCTGTAGATGTCGCGTCCACATCTGGTGCTCTTGTTAGTGGTGCTCATGAAACATGCCCTAGCGTGTAGTAGATGATCGCCGAGTGGTGTTCCTTTCCTTTACATCAAGCCAGGTAGTATATGTCAACGCAACCGCTTGCTTGAAAACGACAAATAAAATCCCTTACACACCTGATACAGCGGAGACGCGGCCCGAAGATTGTTCAGTATGCCGACGTTCAGGAACAGGTTATCGAGCAGCGCACTTCATTTTTACTACCGCTCCTCACTCCACCTAAGACACTACGGGCATGCGTTGGACCCAGTTCGCTGATGCCCAGAACCAATTGCAAAGGAGGTGATGTGATGGGCGAATGCTATAATGATGGGCGCTGCTAAGATTACCCCGTCTCTTGTTCTGTTTGTTCTTGCGTTCTTGATTAACCTGTTATCTGGCAACGAGCAGTTTTGACGTATTTTAGGTGTGTGTAAAGACGATATGTAGAATATGCGAAGTTTCTGAGTCGTAGGGATCTCAATTGGGAATCAAAGGTACATGGGTTCCATCTTTTGACTGGGTTTCGTATGTAGACGTGTATGTGATTTTAGTGTGTGGGTATTCTTGGTTGATGTTCTAGACTTCGTTATCGTGTTGTTTCAGAGTAGTGTTTTCGAATACATATTATTTTGTGTCCGCGCGGTCGTTGCTGCACGTGTATGTTTTATTCGATGTTCTAGGCTTCGTTATCGTGTTGTTTCAGAGTAGTGTTTTTGGACACATATTGTTTTGTGTTTGCGTGGTTGTCGCTATACGTGTATGTTTTGGGTGATGTTCTAGACTTCGTTATCGTGTTGTTTCAAAGTGGTGTTCTCAAATACATATTATTTGTGTCCGCGTGGATGTTGCTACACGTGTATGTTTTGGTTGATGTTCTAGGCTTCGTTATCGTGTTGTTTCAGAGTGGTGCTTTTGAACACGTATTTTTTTTCTTGTTTGCGTGGTTGTTGCTATACGTGCATGTTTTGGGTGATGTTCTAGACTTCATTATCGTGTTGTTTCAGAGTGGTGTTTTTTAAAATATGTATTAGTTTACAGTGGTTGGGTGGGGTGGCCTGTTGTGCATATCTGCAAAACGTATTGATGTACGCCGAGAAAACTGCTTTCGGGGGCTAAAAACGAACTTGCGAGGGGCGTTTGGGAATTTCAACGTTCCCCCTCGCGGCTTTTGTCAAGTTTGGTTAAATGCATATTTATCCCTGGAGATAAACATGCAACAACCAACCTTGACCACTATGGGTTGTAGTGGTATCATAATGCACTTATAATACCGTTATTATTCATAGTTTGGCTATGGGTGTATTCATTTTTTCGCTACACTGTGTAGGTTGAACAGAAATACTTCGCGAGGCTAGCGTTGAAGCCTTAAAATTAAAGTTTACAAGAAGGTTTTGTATATGTGATTAGCCTGTTTATTGAATACTTTGGTGTGGACGAATTAGTGGGGGGCTTAACGCGACAGATATTGCAGTGTTATAAGATACTTTCCATGTGTTTAAACCTGTGGCATGTTTAGTTGCGGCCAGGGAGGGGGGCGGTGGGGTATTGGGGGGGAGAAAAGGAGTTTAAACCTGTGGCATAGTTATGTTTGATCGGCTAGGAAGGGAGGGAGGGGCGCGCGGGGGGGAATGTGGTGCTTTGTCTCTTGTCTATCTACTGGTTCCGGATTTCCTACCAATTAGACGGCTACATTAGCCTCTCGTAGCATGTGAAGTTTGATAACATATTTTTAACCTAAGGTTGGGGGGGGGGGTTAAGTGAGTTTGTGGTGAGGGTATACAAGGTCGCAGCATTATACTATACTTCTTGTGTGTGCGGATGCATGTGGCATATTCCTGTTTATTGGGTAGGGAAGGGAAAGAGAGAGGAGGGAAGGAGGGGACAAAGGGGGTGGGGACAAAGGGGTTAAAAAGGGGCGGGGGGGAGTTGGAAGCGGGTTTCCCCCCGCCCCCTTTTGGGTTGCTTGCCTTTATCGTTTTTATCTACTAGTTCCGAAACGTCTCACAATTCAATGGCCTTTTCAGCCTTTGTAGCATTTCAATTTGCATGATATAAAAAACCACTCTTCATACGTCACGATAGTATATGCGTAAAGGACTCGGACAAAGTGCAAGAGGGGCCTAATAAAGCATACCCGGGTGGGTCGAAATCTCCTGAGAGCCGACGTGCTCAGATAAGCCTACTAGCGTAAGTTGCCGTCAACCACCCAAGTTTCTCGGGTCACTCAGGCTACCACGTGGGGCCGTCTCTGAGCGCTTGATATGTGATAAAAAGGAAATACACTCCAGCTGTGAGACCCACCATTTTGGCGAAACTCATCTTCGCAAGCTGTGTGTGATCCTCCGATCGCGCGTATTGCGGGTTGTGTGTCCTCATTAAGGATATAGGTCGGCGACTCCCCTTGCAACTACAGTGTAGCTATCAGGATCAGCAGGGTGATGTTAGGCAGTCTGTGCGCGGAAACTATAAAACCCGTTTCCGAGGGGGACAAAATCTGACAGCTGTGGAAGGGAAGGCATCAGTTTATCAAGTGAATCCTGTAAGTCGAATAACCGGTGAGGGGAGGGCGGAGTTTTTAAGGACGTGGGGGCCTGATTTTGATCAAAAGGGGGGCGGGAGTGGGGAAGGGGGGGGAGGGACAGGTAGGGCAGCTGAATTTGTGCGTGGCAACTATGAATTCCTCGTGTGAGGGAGGGGGGGGGGATGTGGCGGGGGGGGGGGAGGGCTTTAGGTCGCATAGACGTAGGGGTTTGCTATACGCGTGGTGCTAGGTCTGGGCGATGGTGCGGGTGGTTGGGAATGAGGGGGCGTTGGGGGCGGGGGGGGCGGGGGGGGAATTGCAGCAGTGGCATGGACGGCTCTAAAATCATAATGAGGTGATATCCAGGGCGTGGAAGTGTTTTATTACTCTGGCGGATTTCGATATTAGGTGGGGTGTTTGAGCAACAAAGAGCGACAAAGAAAAAAAAAGAAAAAAAAGACGGAGGCGGGGGGGGGGGGGGGGGGGGGGGGGGAGAGGGTTTTCGAGAGGTTTAGGTCACATATAATATTAAAACACACTCCAGCTATGAGATGAAGGATTTGGTCGACACTGATTTTCGCAACATTTGTGTGATCCTCCGATCGCGCGTATTAATCATATATGTAGAGGCTTGCTATACGCGCGGTGCTAGGTCTAGGCGATAGTGTGGGGTGTGGGGAAGGAGGGGGCGTTGGAGTGGGGGAGGGGGGATGAAGGAAAGCTATGTCATGGATGGCTGGAAAGATAATGACGTGATATCAATTGCTTAGAAGTGTTTATTACTCTGGCCGATTTCGATTGTAAGTGGGGCGTTTGAACGAACTGGGTGGGGAACAATAGGGGGCGGGGGGGGGGGCGGGAGGAGGGCGGAGATGAGTCGGAGCTACGGCATGATGGCTAGAAGGATAATGAGATGATATCAGCTGGCTGGTAGTGTTTACTACTCTGGCAGATTTTGATATTTGGTGGGGCGGGGAACGAGGACGTTTGTTTTTCAGATCAGCACCGCAAGCTGCGAGGAGTGTTTTGTTTTTGGGATGGGGGAGAAGGGGAACCGACTGGAATTGAGTGTAAACGAGAGCAAGTGCGAAGGAGCGGGCTGCGTGAGCTAAGGCGTTGAGGCGGCCATGGAGAACCACAGCTAGAGGATGGCACACGGAGACCCACGCCCCGCTAGCACACCATCATCAAGAGAGCAGCGATCGCCTTTTCTGTTGTTTATTACGGATGACTCGGGAAGACGGGGCGATCATTGATATGTGTATGGTGGTTTTTGGTCCGATTGCCCTTTTTTCACTGCATGCCCGCGAGTCGTCACTCTGACAGTACTTCAGGCAGCAGGAGGCGCGTTCGTCTGTGCTCACGATTGCCGTGAGGTTCGTACGGTGCAAGCAGCCCAACCGCTGTAGTTTGTAGCCGCGAGTTGGATAATTGTGGGAACGGAGGAACTCTATGCTGTAGTTAAGTGGATACCCGCGGCCATGTGAGTTCAGTTTGCACATTGGATCATTTCATTTGTGCGCCTTGTTCGTATCGTGCGTTTTAGGCGGGAAAACGTAGTATTTCCCGGACGAATTTTGGTTTCATTTGGTTTTTCGGATCTTCCTAGGGCTCCAGCACCTTTGTGTGACCACGGCCTTTAGATTTTTGACAAAAGGGTAATGTGAGAAAACAACAACAACGACAACAACAACAACCATAGTCTATGCCATTAAAATATTGTATATTATATCGGTCATGGAGTCGAGCTTGACATCCGAGTAAAGGCTAGAACCCCTCCTCTGCTCTGGGCGAAGATCGCGTACAAGCAGCTATTAGGAGTTACAAGTATCAATTGTGAGGCTTTACTGGGGGGGGTATGTACTACACGTCTCGGGGCAAGAAACGCATCGTGCCTGGTACCCCAGGTGTCAGTTATCGATTGTGGGCCTGCAGTTGAGGGTATGATAAGATTGTCAGAGATGACTTTAGTGACAGTCGACCTTAAGAAAGCCGTTGTCTTGCTGCATGTGCTAACGAAGAATGTAGGTAAATCAATCGTGGGCACGTGTATTTTTCAGGCGCATACCACCCCGGCGCTTCCTTCATGAATACGAAATGTTGAGGTGTTCCTGATATTTTTTTGCGAGTGTATTTTTTTTTATCCTTTTGTGCTTCGAAGTATTAGGTTGGAGTTAGATCGGAGGAGAACTCGAATGGTACGGTACCATTCGGAGGCTTGGTCACCCGAGACGACTGTAGGCAGTAATAGCTAGGAACCCGGCTGGTGACCAAGGCTACAGTAGAGGATTCACCTTTGGGGTCATTCGGGTAAATTTTGCCGCGGCTCGGGGCCACGTGCACGAGAGAGCCTCCTGCTCCTTTGCGGTCTCAAGCTTTCGTGCTGTTTTAATTGTGCGATACGAATCCGCAATGGAAAAAGGTTAGCTACTGTGCGCCAACCAAATCGCCTAACGCCTTTTTGTCGGCGAGGTACCAAGCTACTATTGCCAGTGGCTCACACCCAGCAGTGAAAAAGGGGGTGCCTCGTCTATCGTAGACTTGGTCTGGTATCATTTTTAGGAGAGAGAGACGGTAAATGTGTGGGCGAGATACATATTAACAGGATATTGCACGAAGCTGCGATGGGTGCATCTGGCCAAGGGGAGAAACCTCTCTCTCCCGCGACCCATAAAACGATATTGACAACACAGTTCGAAAGATAAACAATAAGCTAACGTAAACGAGCCGTAACGGACTAACGTACGTAGTATGTACAACATGTATCTTTCAGGGGTTATTTTCTAAATCTAACGCATCTCGTTTATCCGTCCTCTTTGCTTCGCTCGTTCTTCCGTTTCTTTTTCCAGAAATTTCTTGCCTTTTTCAGCACTCTCTTTGTTTTTTTTGCAATTTTCGCCTGACCCTCACGTCTTTCACGTCCATGTACATTGTGTTCCAGTCTATGGACCTGACATGTCATTTAATTACTTAGTTCTCCAGTTTACGTATGTGGCTACCGCATTTTTGATCGTATAGCACGGTTATATAATCCGTTTGTTTGTCCGAGGGCCGTCGTGATCGGGTTGCCGCTTTTCTCGCGACCCCCCCACCCCTCCTAGTTTTGGTTTGTGTTGTGCTGCTACAGCGATAAGACTTTCTACATCTTCATCGTTATGGTAATCCCCCGTCTCGAAACGGACCGATTCTTCATCACGGACTTCATTCCTAAGGTGCAGTGCGGTGCGCGAACTTGCGTTTGGTGACATATGCGTGTGCACGCTGGCGTACACCGTGCCACGTAAGGGGAGAGGACCCCTAGACACCCACCCGCCCGATAGCGACGGCTTCAAAACAATATGGACGCAACGTGGGATAGCGGCACGTCATTTTATTTACAATCAACTTACCTTCAAATACGATTCGAAGAGATTATTTGTAAACGGAACGGCCTGCTGCCCGGTTTTTTGCTGTTGTCACGTTGTCGCGTTCGCAAAAGGACTAATCCGGGGAGGGCTTCAACCCCGTGCCCAAAACCGAAAAATTTACGAAGATCTTCTCAGCCCCTTTCCGAGCATCACCAACCAGGTTCCCAAGAGCCAGTCAGCCTTCAAGCTGTTGGGGATGTCGAGTTTAGTGACACCGTTGACGTGGCATTTGACCGGCCCGCTGCGCGCGTACGACCGCGAGGTCTAGCGGTCGTGGTAGCTGCAGCGGTGGTAGTGGCGCGGCTGAAGTGGGCGCTATAGTGCGCTCCTCTCGGAGGCGTTCCTCACTGTCTCCGGCAAGAATGTGATCAGGCGCAACAAACTAACATGGGGTCAGATTGAACATAGGTGACGCGGCGCGGTTCCGAGACGACAGCTCCAGCTCGAGCGCTGACCTCAACTTGAAGTTAGAGTGGGAGTTGCACTTATTTAGTGGAATAGGGTCGCAAGGTCGCATTTCACGGGACGGCCGACTGTACCAGAAGTATTCATGACGTCGAGTTCGCGGCTCACCTCAAAGAAAAGAGTGAAAGAAAGAGACCCTTAGGCAAAGTTGCGGCCGGGTGGGGATTTTGAGTGGGTACACCGAGGTATGTTGATTTCTGGTCCGCCATGTTACGGCACGTGGTAGGTACACGTGCAGACAGGATGGAGGGTGTCGTACCTAATGATGACCATTCGAGACACTAGGTTTGCGTTGCCGGTTGTCGAGTTGGGTGTGAGAGTATCCCTCACGCTAAACGGGGACATTCTAAACGCGGGGAAGAAGGGGTGTTTCTACTGGGAGGGGAATAGTCTAATGCATCCGATGTGTGCAGTGGGGTACCCCGATTAAAGAACGCCCCGGGACAAGCCGAAACATGCGCTCTTAGCTACAAAGCGCTTTGATCAGTAGTGGACAATACAGAGCCTTTAAGATGAGGCGGGACATGCCGAGTTGGCCGCTCATAGCTCTCGAATGCTCTTATCTAGGGTGCTCTTAAATCGGTGTATCCACTGCGGCTCACACCGCATGTGCAAATGTTAAAAATCCTTGCGCCGCTTGCATCTCGTGCGGGAAAGGTGTTGGTGAGCTGCGGTGGAAACAGGCAAAATTGGCCTACTTGTTTCTTGTACAGGGTCACAGAAGAAGTGTGAGTCAATCGGTTACCTCTCGAAAATGCTCCGAGGTTTCTGTAGAAACACAATAGTGATTTAGCGATCGATACTGACCGCCGTCTTATCGTGCTTTCGGTACGACTGACATCTGAGGCGATTCTTTTTCAAAGAAAGCGGGCTGGTGATCACTTACCTACGGTTACATATTAAGCCGACGTGGCCCACACTCGTCTTCATCTCGCCCCCACTCGTCACCACTAGCTACGGCATGTCTCCCCCAAAAGTAAACGGCGCATGGATGAATTCGTCAATACCGCACAACAAGACCCTGCCGGTTGCGTATTGAAGCGTAGAATAGCTGGAACGTGTCTTCAGCATTCAACGGTAGCCTAATGCCACCACGAATCGACGACAATTCCCCTAGTCCGCCAAGCCTCTCTTCCGCTGGCGCAAGATAACTGCAGCCACGAAAAAGAACAATGTACCTTACTCCGACGTGATGGCGACCCTCAACCTGCAAAGCTTCAAAGGCACATGGGCCCTTAGCCCCAACCGTATACCATATAACAGCGCGTCCGAGGAAATCCCACCGACTACCTTCCCCGACGGTAAGTCACATGATAGCTTGTCCGAGGCTATCCAACCTTCTTCCCATGCCAGTAATTTCTCTGTCAACCCGCCGCCTCCAGTAAAGCAAGACAGCTACAACCACAAAATAACATTCCCCGCTGTCCCGACGTGCAGGCGACCCTCAACCTGTCAAATGTCAAATACACATGGACCCTTAGCCCCAACCGTATGCCATATGACAGCGCGTCCGAGGAAGTCCCACCGACTACCTTCGCCGACTGTACGTCACATGATAGCTTGTTCGAGGCTATCTAACCTTCGTCTCATGCTAGTATTTTCTCTATCAACCCGCCCCCTCCAGTAGAGCAAGACAGCTGCTGCCGACAAATAATTTCCCCCCGTCCCGACGTGCAGGCGATCGTCAACCTGCAAAACGTCAAACGCGCATGGAACTTTAGCCCCAACTGTATACCACGTGACAGCGCGTTCGAGGAAGTCCCACCGACTACCTTCCCCGACTGCAAGCCACATGATAGCTTGTCCGAGGCTGTCCAACCTTCGTCTCATGCCAATATTTTCTCTGTCAACCAAATCCCCCGATGGAGCAAGACAGCTACTGCCATAAAATAACACCCTCCCCTGTCCTGACGTGCAGGCGATTGTTAACCCGCAATACGTCAAATATGCATGGACCTTTAGCTCCAACTGGATACCATATGACAGCGCGTCCGAGGAAGTCCCACCGACTACCTTCCCCGACTGTAATCCACATGATAGCTTATCCGAGGCTACCCAACCTTCGTCCCATGCACTAGTTTCTCTGTCAACTCCCCCTCTGGTAAAGCAAGACAGCTACTGCGATAAAATACATTCGCCCCTGCCCGACGTGCAGGCGACCTTCAACCTGTAATACGGTAAATACGCACGGACCTGTAGCCCCAACCGTATATCATATGACAGCGCGTCTGAGCAAGTCCCACCGACTACCTTCCCCGACTGCAAGCCACATGATAGCTTGTCCGAGGCTATCCAACAATCGTCCCTTGCACTAGTATTCTTTGTCAACGCCCCCCTCCGGTAAAGCAAGGCAGCTACTGCGATAAAATACATTCGCCTCCGCCCGACGTGCAGGCGACCCTCAACCTGCAATACGGTAAATACGCACGGACCTGTAGCCCCAACCGTTTATCATATGACAGCGCGTCCGAGGAAGTCCCATCGACTACCTTCCCCGACTGTAAGCCACATGATAGCTTGTCCGAGGCTATCCAACCTTCGTCCCATGCACTAGTATTCTTTGTCAACGCCCCCGTCCGGCAAAGCAAGACAGCTACTGCGACAAAATGCATTCCCCCTTGTCCCGACGTGCAGGCGACCCTCAACCTGCAATACGTTAAATACACGTGGACCTTTAGCCCCAACCGTATACCATATGACAGAGCGTCAGAGGAAGTCCCACCGACTACCTTCCCCGACTGTAAGCCACATGATAGCTTATCCGAGGCTATCCAACCTTCGTCTCACGCTAGTACTTGCTCTATCAACCCGCCCCCTCCAGTAGAGCAAGACAGCTGCTGTCAGCAAATAACATTCCCCCCTGTCTCGACGTGCAGGCGATCGTCAACCTGCAAACCGTCAAATGCACATGAACCTTTAGCCCCAACTGGATACCACGTGACAGCGTGTCCGAGAAAGTCCCACCGACTATCGTTCCCAACTCTGCGTCACGTGATAGCTTGTCCGAGGCTGTCCATCGTTCGTCCCATGTGCTACCTTGCCCAAGGTGCATAAATAAATATGTGCCAGGTACAGACTAGACACATATATACTCTAACCCAGACATAAAAATCACGCGGCGTCGGACGGACCATGCACGGTGAATCGGTCGAAACCGACGCATGCGCGGTTGTCTGCCAGCCGGTGTATTCGGCATTCGCCATTAATTCAAGTCGTTAGAAATTCAGACTACTCGCCTATTGGCCTCTTCCCCATTCCGTGCTAAAAGTCAAGAGTCGTCTTAAATGAACATCGCAGCCGGGAAACATATGACCCTTCGAGCTACACAAACGTACATCCAATACGCTCGTCAACACGTAATGCCCCGATCCCCAACGCAACCCTCCCCAATGAAACACAACGGTCAGCCGCCACTTGTCCCGCGGCGCTTCTCATACAATAATATGTAAGCGCCCGCGGTGAGCACTTTGTCTACGCTTACGGAAAAAAACGTTCGCGTCGTTGTAGCACATCCACCCGTCGTCGGTGGTGCGGACAAATGCGATGTAGTGCCCTCCGTTGGCCGAGCCGCTGTGGTGCACGGCCGCAGAGAGGTCGTACATAATCGGCTCTGAAGTGAAAATGCGGTGGAAGTGGAAGGGGTGCAACGGCATACCATTAAATCACGCGCGTAAGGGAAAACATGCAAACACCTGGAGTAGACAGCGTTAGGACAAGAAGCGGTCGTCGTCATTCTAGTGTGGCGTCAAGCCTAAGGCTGTTCGTCAGTTCAATCATGGCGTGAGTACGTGTAACAATCGTTTGAGCAACAGCCGCCTTCCTGGTAAACTATAGTTTTTCAAGGCCCTCCACGTCCACGAAGGTGATTGTTGCAGGTGTGCGTTGGAAAACCCTATCAAACCAAATAGAAATAAAAGCACCTCATGTAGTCCGGCACACGCCCGTTTCGAGTTGGAAATATACACTTTCACAGTGGTTAATGTTTTACCCCCCACTATTAACCGATCTCACGGAGCAGGCTACGTTCCAAAACGCATACGGTCCAGTGGTTTATGGTTGCTCAACTTATCCAGCGATAGTTTGACAATACACAATTATAGACACTACTGCATGGATAGGGATCGCAGCACACAAGAGTTCTCACCCCCGGAGAGCCGCCCGACCTTTGTGAATGGCCCGACGTCGATGACAGTCGGGATCTCGACCAAATAGCCGAGTTTTTCCCGAATACTGGTTGGTAAGCGGTAACGAACGCGGACGGCGCGCATCGCCCGGGTCACAACATGCACATCAACGAACAGTCATGGAAGTCTAACCAAGTGGACAAATCAGGAGAAAGCCAAAACCGGAAGGTAGGCAACCCTACCCCACCGGAAACTTTGACGCCGTGTACTCTGCGTCATCTGAAGTTGACCATGGACGATTGGATGCAGTAAACCAACTCGAAGCGGCTGACAGACCGGTGGAACGTAATGCGGACAAATTAGCAATTCAGAGAGTAGGAGCGCCTGAACAGACGATGCCAGATCACCTACTGACGGTAGAGTATATACTGCGATCGGCATGTCAAACGTTAAGAGTGAAAAAAAAGGCATGCAATCGTCCGCCTTGCGAAGGCCAAAACCACCACATCCGAAAGGTCGCTTTTTAGTACGACATTGCTGACCCGAAACGGCGCTTCGAGTCGCCAATCCACCCGCTCTCATCTGTGGATCTGCACCAGAACCCTTTACCCATAGCTCGCATGCGCAACACGGACAACACAGTAGCACAGGATCCGATCACGTTTATATGCCACGCGAACTGGAAGATGCTGGGAGGCGCCAATAGAACGGATATGACATCGATATGTGTTAGTTCGACATTTTTCCCAACTCGGCGGTATTTTCACGCTGCTAAAGCTACAGCGTAGCATCGGTTGAGGATTTATCGCCCTCGCCCCGCTGCACTCGCCGAAAACGAAGAACCTGTCTAACACGATTCCAACAAATCTCTGTAGCGTGCTTTACGATGCGCACAGATCTCACCCCTTCTTCACAGTGAAGCGATTCAGCTGCAGCAGCAGCTGGTCCGGGGCCCCGCTCAGCGTCGTTGACATCGACCTCTTTTTGGCGACCGGCTGCGAGGTGACAGGAAGAAGACGAATGAGCCATTCAGCACTTGTGCCAGGTAACTGCTTCAATCGTGTTCGATACGGACTTCCTCCCCGGAAGCGCTTTGACGCCTCAAATTGAATATCAGATATGTCAGATGCTGACAAAACAAAACTTTGATGCTCGTAAACGATCGGTGGAGGACTCTCTGCTGCGCCACACACCCGCATGACACCTGAAAAATATACCCGATTGGATGGGGAGTGCGAGGCGTATTCCAAAACGCAGGACAAAACGCTGGAAAGGAGGGAACGACATACCAAGGCAGAAATGCCCGTGCAAGTTTTTTCCTGCTAAGATGATAAGCTTCTCTGCGACACGCATATTGGTCCATCGAGTCAACGGCCGCTTACCTTTTCCTTGTTTCTGTCAACGCAGGTCTGGCACGCGTCGACTATCTCTGTGCCGAAAACCTTGACCCGTGTGGGTATACCGGCGAAATAGCGGGGGAACGCAACGGTGGGGGGCATCGGCGTTGAGGACACGCTCCATTGTTCGTGCAGATTATATCTACTTCATTGTGCTGGTCCCGGCGGTCGCGTGCAACTTCTTCTCCATCGAGGAGTGGCAACGAGAGTACAAATGACACCAGCCACGCTCGGGATCATCATGTATGCATAAACGACGCTCCTACAGAGATCGGGCGGTGACGTGCGCCGGCGGGCGAATGCGCTCATACGAACGCTGCTTTGCGCAATGTCTAAAACAGCTTCAAGCCACATCACGACACACCTCCAGGAGCAAGTCCAGCAGCTTCACGGAAGGAGGTCCTCTTCCTCGTCCTCCTCCACGTCCTTCTCCTCGCCCCCCTCCCCCCCCTCCCCCCCACTCCTCCTCCTCCTCCTCTTCCTCCTCCTCCACCTTGTCCTCCCCGTTTTCCCCGCCCCCCTCGGTTTCCCCTTCTTCCTTTCCCCTTGCCTCCTTTTCTTCCCCCGCCTCCTCCTCCCCCTCCTCCTCCTCCTCCTCCTCCTTCTCCTCCTCCTCCTCCTCCATCTCCCCCCTTCCCCCCCCCCCCTCCTCCTCTTCCTCCTCCTCCTCCTCTTCCACGCCCCCCTCCCCCTCCCCTTCCACGTCCTCCTCCTCCTCGGCCGTTGCCAGTTCTCCCTGCCGCATCGTCGGCTGGCAACGGCTTCATCGGGACAGGAAGAACCACGAACGTGTCCGTAGGCGACGAAGGCTGTAGGCGAAACACACATACGCACCAAACATCGGACATAATTAGCTACCAGTACATGCATGCCGCGGTAGCGGGTGCACCTAATTTCATTTTACCATAGTTCCTCACTTGAAGATATTCATGTCCCAACAAAACTTGACTTCGATAAATTCATAAACGCGCAGCCCGACAAAAGTCCCCATGGACTAGACCTACACGCCAATATGTTTGGATCAAACAAGTACCAGGTATGTTCCAACGATGATAGCTACTTCCTTATTTGAGGTGCTTCGTCAATTGGAAAGTGTTTGCCCCGAAAGTGCTTTCCCTAGATCGTACGTATACCATGCCAGTACTCAGCACATTGCGCGCATGGAGACAAGACGCCCGACGAAAACCTCCAACGGGTGCTCTTGAGAGAAAGTACTACAATATGCACGGACGGTTATAGGGTCGCAATGCACGCCGGTGTCCACGCCAGTGTCCGGAAAAAGAGTACTAGCCCGTTAACGCATTGAACCGCATCACACCCGCGAAGCATCCAGCGACGTACCAAGACCCGCAACTTTAACGCCTGTGTACCAGTCAAGCATTAATAAAACTACAGTATGTCCGAAGGGTTGGAAACAAAGACCAAACATTGTGGTGGCTCGACCAGGAGCAGACCTAAGAGACCAAACTCCTGCGCACTGAAACGACAATCAATGCAGCTTACCGTATTACACGAAAAGCAAAGGCAATCGATGTCCGTCTGGCCCGTCATTCCCTCAATGGCCCTTCGCTGGTCAACGCCCTGATTCTGTAAAATCACACGCAAAACAAGCGGGGCGAGAATATAAAATAAGTAAGCACCGTATAAAATAAGTAAGCACCGCCTGTAACGCTGACAATGGCGTACGAACCGTGTCCCTCCAGCGTAGCATAGGCCAGGCAGGCCGCGGCGCGGTCGATCCTGTGTAGGATACAAAAGCGTCGCCCACCTAAACCGGAGGACGACCACGCGATCACACTGGCATTCGCTGGTCTTGCGGTCAAGGACTTGCCAACCGCCCACGACTACTCAGCCTCACACACGTGCCCAAAACGTCGCTCAGGTGTACGCTTACCTGGTCGTAGCGCAGTTCGTTGAGAAAGTGGGTGAGCACCTCACTCGCATCCGATTGTAGCCTCGAGTCGTACTGTTCCCGAAAGGATCAGCAAAGCACACAAACGAGTTGGGGGCATGTCACCAACGAATGGGGAGGCTAGTAGAAGAAAAGCCCCCTCGTCGCGGCTGTCGTTCGTATTTTCGCAAGTGGAGTGCCGCGACAAGCATGTATGTAGCGGAAATCACACGCTGCTAAAGTCGCGGGCGAACAGCACACGCGGGAAAATTCAGGAGCAATCAACTTTGGTTTGCCTCTCCATGCCCATGCGCTACACAACAGGCGGTTTAGCTGCTGTCACTCTGGGCGTGGGCGCGAACAACAGGATCTTGAGGAGGTACAATGGCAACAAATGTTTAAGGCGTGCGTTTCCAAACCGCAAAGCTGTAAGAGCGCTCGGACGCTTCGTTTCGCAATGGTGGCACATCCTATGTGTTGCCAGCTGGTATACGTAAAAGCAAACATGTGGTTATCGCTCGACCGTTGCCTATCTGTGTCTGCAGTATTGTTGCCAACAAAACATCGGCACGTCTCCTGACACACGGTCTACTCACGGTGGGCATCCCTTCAATGGCCTTGACAATTCTCTGGTCGAGGACCTTGCAGGCGCCACTATCCACGCTCTCCATGGCCTGATAGAAGAAACACGATTACACCAAAGGAAAAAACGCATAGCCTGGTCGATGGGAACGGCCAGAAAACGCATCGCTAACGCAGCACGTGCTCGCGGGCATGCCAAAACAGATGATGGTCAATGACGCTGTCTAGATCGCCGACGGCTTGCCCATCTCTTGCAGATTTTGGTCGAGCCGTCTGTCTCCTTGCACATGTTGCAACAACGACAGCAAATGGAGGCGAGACGTCAGGCCGCATGTCGTCGTGTACGCATCCGGAGTGCCTGGCCATACAGAACTACGAGTACATGCCTGCAAGGTACGCTTCCGCCGCCGCCGCCACCACCGACAAAACTAACGCGACAGAAGCACGATAAATTCTGACCTGGAAGAGATTACCCAGTCCTGCCGCGAAGGCCTGCTTCCTGTCGTCCCGCACCGGGCGTGCTTGCAATGAGACAAATAAGCAAATGCAACAAAGAGAAAGAGGAGACGACCAATGGGACGTAAGCAAGAGGGTGGAGGGAGAACCTGCCGCAAAAGGGTTGTCCGACATTTCAGCGGCTTACCAAGCCACGCGGTCTCGACCTGTAAGCGTTTGTATTAATGACACAAACAATGGCGAAAACACGTGTCGAGCGGCCCTAGTAAAACATTGGGACTTGGAGAACAAGCCATATGCAAGCCAACGATTTTTGGGTGCTTCCGTAGTCCTTCAATGGCAACATTGCACATTTTTGTTTTCGATATGTGCTACTGTTTTTGGCTATTTCAAGACTTGATAAACACAACTTGCCAAATTGGCGAGATTTTTTTTATATATTTGCAACAAGTCTTTAAAACCGGGCCGACGATGAAGCGCTGTATGGCTGTCGAGGTTGTGGTTGTACCGTGTCCACATAAAGAACACCTAGTTCCTGCTTCCGCGGAAGGCACATTTGGTGCAGCGTGATAATGAGCGAACGAATTCCCGGTACGCGCTCGCGTAATAACCCCAGCGTGATGGACGTCCTTGGGAGCCCGGCGTTTCGATAGGACTAGTGCACCCGTTTAAAGCCAAATAGGCCGGACAGAAGATCGGCCATGCCTTCATTTCTTAAGGGGGTATCTTGTTCTGCTGTAGCCTTACCGAGGGCTAACTTCGCCGCGTTCCTGACCAAAGGCATGCTCCCCAGCAGCTGGAGGACGGAATTCCTAGCGCACTGGATATTGGGGTTGACTAGCCCACTACCTCACAAAGTGACACGGGCGCAGGGTTGGGTGGGAGCGAGGCAAGCAGAGTCAGGAGCGTTAGCCATGCTATCGCGCCCTGCTGTGAATCACCGTCACACTCGTAAAATATATCAGAAAAACAAGTGCTAACGGCCACTAGAACCCACGTCGTGGGACCCATCGCCCGCGTTTGAGGTCAAATCGCCGCATTGCGTCCCTGCCACTTTAGTTTACACGCTGTTCTCGAGACGCGGATCGGCTCCTAGATCACATTGTCAGCTATCGTGGTCGGATTACAGCCCCACACGAGCATGCAGACACACAAACACGTCCCACCCTACACACACTACACATAAAAAGTGCATCTCTCGTGACGTCCGGACGGCATCGTATCTGGTATACGAAGTATTCCCAACATTGTTTACGTAGGCCTGCTTAACGTCTGTAAAGTGGTATAGGGAGAGAACGCGTAAATCACTGCGACTACGTTCTCTCACATGCGCGGTGGAACCTTCTTGGGAGGGGTTCCAAGGGACGAGTCCTGCCGAAAAAAAAAGGAGAGGAGTGACAGAGAAAACCCAACGTGTGTTCACTGTTTCGCCTTGGAATCCTCTTCGTCGGGTGAAACATGTGCACACTTCCATTATTTGCTGTTTGGCACCACGGGAGCGAAAACGACCATCCAAACCACCGCTCCAAACACAACCTCGAGCGACTGGACTCGGGCTACCACCCCGAGAGTTTTTTCTTGTGATGGTATTCAACAAAGTGTTGACGGTAAAACGTTATTCGATGGACAGATATGAGTGGGAGGGTATAGGGCGAACACAGCCAGGCTTGAATGATGATGAGCGACAAACACCGGTACATCGCCCGACGCCCCTACTTTATGATGTACGAGCAAGGAACACATCGAACCCAGGAAGCCTATGCGATGCTGCTTTAGTCTGCTAGTAGTGCTTGTTCTTTCAGAAAATAAATTATTGGCTGAAGGAGGGGTCGAGCTTGAAGTCAGCGCCATCCAACTTTGGTGTCGACTACAGTGACGAACGAAGCTGAAGTTGTTCTTTATTGAAAAAACAAAACAATACAGTGCATCGGGGATAAAACCTGCAGCGCATCAATCGCCAGAACAAATAAGCATGGCAACATGGGCGGGGGTCACGGAAGAGCATTCTTCAGCAGACGCTATGCGTGACGGTGCGCTGCATATCCGCGGGGTGGACCGCAACGTTAAGAGTAGAGTTCACAGCGACGTATTAAGCTCCCGCGTGGCAAAGTATTGCTAGACGAACATGAGAAATATCAACTACCGATGTTAAGGCATTATCTCGACGACAGCTCCTCGTGATAATTGGGTGCTGTTACAAGACCCTCAAACCTTCCCCCACAACGCGGTTCAGACTTTTTCGTACATTGTCCTGGCCGCCGGCCGATCCAGCTTCCCCGTCGGTATCCCCGCCGGTACCCTCGGAAGAGCCCGTGCCACCCTGGCACGAACAATGATATCGTGAAGAAAAACGACCAAAACAAGGGTGGCAACGACGATATGGGCAGGGGTGGCGGCGCCAGTATCCTTCAGCTAGGCGTAGCATTGTTCAGGGCAGCCTTTTTCCTAGTCATTTACTGCGGCGCCTACGCCAAGCGACGATCGTATGAGATCTACACGAAGCAACACAAATTACTCCGTGAAGAAAACAAGCAAACGGTTGATGTAGACTACATTGAGCCACACATGAAAGGTGGAGCGTACTTGATGCCCATGGGTATTGTACCGCCAACTCCTCGTGCTATCGTACGATCCTCGAACACAGTTCCCCATGGTAGTTGGTGCCGTCACAAGCAGCTCAGAATAGCCCCATGGCACTCCCCAGGATATATTCTTACGTTAGCCTTCCCACCCGACGACCCAGATTCCTCGCCGGTGTCCCCGGAAGACTCTTTTCCATCCTGGCACGACAAGCGATGCCGCGAAAAATCAATACCAAAATAAGGGTGGCAAATACTATACGAGCCGGGGTACTGATACCGGTATTCTTAATCCGTGTAGGAAAGTTTACGGCAACGTTCTGATAGCCATGTACTGCGGCGACTGCGGCGACGATCGTACGAGATCTGCATAAAGCAAAATAATGTATTCCGCGGAGAAACAAGCAAAGTTCGATGCATACCCCACTGCAACCTTCGGAGTTACACATGGTGCGCTGTAGTGCTGTGCGTTCTGGCGACCATGGGTATCGTAATGCCAGTTTGGTGGGCTACACAGAAGTCAATTTTATCCTCTCATGCTGTCTATAAGGAGCTCAGAGCTATCCTAACACATCGTACATGTGATGTGTTCTCACCAATTCCTTCCCATCGGATGACTCGGACTCTTTATCGGTATCCCCGAAAAATTCCTTGCCATCCTGGTACGACAAGCGATATCGTGACGAAACAGTACCAGAACACATGTCGGCAACGACGACATGGAAGCGTTAGAGGGGCATCGATGATGGCACCGGTATTTCAAAAGACGCATAAAATTTGAAAGAAACTATTTGCCTCGCCGTGTGCTGCGGCGCTGTCGGCGACCAACGATCGTAAGAGATCTGCACAAAGGAAGATTTTGGGGCCGTGGAGGAACAATCAGGCGTTTGGTGAATGCTCCACCGCACAGATTGACTTACGCATCATACATCGTAGTGCTGTGTCTACTTCGTGGTCATGGTTATCGCAATGGCGAGTTTTTAGGCCATGCTGGAGTGGTATAATACTCTCGATCGAAGCTTATCATGGTAGTTGGGGCTGGCACCAGGAGCCCAAAGTTATCCTATCACATTCCACGTAATATGCTCTTACCGTATCCTTGCCACCGTCCGACGAACCGGAAACCCCACCAGCGCCTTCGGTCTTGCCCGCACCCGTCTTGCACAACAAGTGATATCGTGAAGAAACAGGACCAAAATACGTTTCGGTACGAACGATATGAAAGCGTCACAGGGGCAAGGGTGATGGCACCGATAGCTCAATGGACGTAGACAATAGCAATTTGATTCGCCATGTGCTGCGGCGCTGTCGGCGAGAAATCATCGTATGAGGTCTGCACAAAGGGAGATTTTGGGGCCGTGGAGGAACAATCAGGCGTTTGGTGAATGCTCCACTGCAACGAACTGAGCTGCTCATGATACGTTGTAGTGCTGTTGGTACTTGGCCATCATGGGTATGGTAACGCTTCTTGTTTACGTTACTGGAAGATGATAGGCTACAGTTCCGATTGACTGTCGGTGGTGTCATAGGCAGCTCAGAGCTATCCTGTCACCTCTCATAGAACCGTTTCTTACCTTGTCCTCCACACCGGATAGAAGTTTTAGCGGGCAAAGGTGATCGTACTGGTAGCCTTCAATATACGTACACAGTTTTGAGAGCAACCGTTTCCTTCGCCCTGTACTACAGCGCCCACAGAGAGCAACGATCGAGTAAGAAGTGATACCGCGAACAACCAATACAACAATAAGGGTGGCAAAGACGATCTGAGTGGGGGTGATGACACCGCTATTCTTAGTTCGGACGTAAGAACGTGCACGGAAAACATTTTGACAGCCATGTACTGCGGCGACTACGGCCAGCGACGATCGTATGAGATCTGCATAAAGAAAACATATATACCGCGGGGAAACAACCAAAGTATGATGCATACCCCAGGGCAATAATTTGAGCTGCAGTTGATGCGCTATAGTACTGTTCGTACTTGGCGACCATGGGCATCGTAATGCTAGTTCTGTGGGCTACACAGAAATGTTACAATACTCGATTAAAGCCTCTCGTGCTACGTATAGTCCGGTCTGGCATAAGAAGCTCAGAACTATCTTATCATATCGTACATATGATATGTTCTTACCATTTCCTTCCCATCGGATGACCCGGACTCTTCATCGGTATCCCCGGAAAGATCCTTGCCATCCTGGTACGACAAGCGATATCGCGACGAAACAGCACCAAAACACATGTTGGCAAGGACGACATGCAAGAGTTGGCTGGTTGTCCTCATGAACATGACGGTTATGATTCATTATTTATCAGGGAGTTCCATATTATATTGGTAAGGGATTCATGTATAAGGTGTAAGGGGACCGTTTGGCCGGATGTTTCCCGGCATGATTTGCCATGAGCTGTCACTCGCAGTTTTGCTCCACATGAGACCGAGTCAGGCTCGACGGCTGGATAATATAAGAAAGAGCTATGTGTCACCGTCTTGAGTCATCACCACGCCTTCCCGCTCCAGCTACGTGTACACCTTTAGAGATCTATCAACATACTAGTGAGAGAGCCGGTTGATTTATTTTTGTAAGCGCAGCCGAGGCCAGCCTACAAAGGTGGGAAAGAGCCATGTCAGGTCCAGGGGATTCTGGTATTACTGTAGAATACTTAAGAGAGGATATAAAACGGCTCAAGATCCGGATAACGCTGCAGAAGCACAAAAGAGAGGTCGGACTCGCTGAGGCAGCCCTGCGAGCGTCATATGCTGAAGAGGTGTATGGCCTGGCTACGTTTTGGTCCTGGCGGGTGTCGATGATGCATGACGTAGTACGACTTCTCCGCGAGGAGCACGAGCTTTAAGCTGGTGTGATGCGGAAAAAGGACGAAAGAGTGGTTTTGTTCGAGAATGAGAGAGAGAGCGAGAGATGGGAGAGAGGAAGAGATGCGAGAGAGAAGAGAGAGAGAGAAGAGAGAGAGAAAATGAGAGTAAGAACGTTTCGCCCCAGCAGCAACTGCACGGTCCCAGCAAAGCCAAACATGAGCCGAAGCTGGTAGATTTGCATGGCGCTGGTGGCGACGGCGCTGGAGAGAAGCAGTTGTTGCAGAGGCAGCAGCTGCCCCAGTCGCCCCATCTGCAGGAAGAGCAGTCGTCAGAGGATTGCTACGCTTGCAACGAACAAGAATTGCCACGGAAACAGCCGTCATCACCGCCGCCGCCACCGCCGCCGCCACCGCCGCCGCCGCTACCGTCGTCATCACAGCCGCCGTCATGGTCACCGCCGCTGTCATCGCCACCGTCGCCGCCGCTGCTATCGCCGCTGCCACCGCCGCCGCTGGGACCACTGCTACCACTGTATCTGCAAGCCCGCTGTACAGCCAGGCCTGTGCCTGGATCTGTGGCTACTTTAGTTGCACTACAAGAGAAGAGGAAATGAGGGGTGGGACTACTTGTCCGGCAGGTGCCGGGAGAGAGGTTGAGGAGATTTCGAGCGCGATGGAACACGAGTATGAATTCTGGAACAACGTTGAGAGAGCGGTGATGGGCACTGGTGGAAGGGTCTGCACTATCGATTGGGGGTCGGAGCATAGACAAAAAAGGAGGAGATGCTCAAAGCGAGCGCGAGTAAAGGAGAAAGGGACAACGGCCCATCAGCGAGGGCTTAGGCCCGCACCAGGCACGTGTTGATTTTGCTTGCTGCTGATGTTTTTCGTTTTGGCTCGTTTCATATTGATTTTAGAATTACGAATCACCCCCCAAGATTGAGATTGATTGGGAGTGAAGGATGACTGAAGCGATTTGTAGTAGGTGTACTGCAGGACTAACATGTCTGATTTCGTGTTATGGCTGCCTGGCGGAGCGCCCGGGCAGGGCACAACAAGTCGGGGTTGAGTTTTATACGTGAAAGTGAAATGCTGAAAGAATGCACACACAGCAGTACATGTTGTATCATATCATATCATCGGTACAGCAGAGTACAGCAGTACGAAAATTGCGTGAATCAATTACTTGCAAAAAATAGGGTAGGGTTGAGGTACGGTTTCGAGTGTATGCTGAGCAATGCTAAAAATACAAGCACGCCCCTTGCAGACTATGCATGATGAGCAGTGCAGGAGTGATCAACCTGTCTTGCTAGTAGTACCCGTTGAGCTCGGATTTTGCTTGGTATATGGTGCTGTTGACTCACTGCTGAACATGATGCTTCATGATGTGCCTGCCTACTGGCAAATTGCAGGTTGTCGGTATATTGAACCGTCGTCGAAATGCCGACAATTGTGTACGTTATTTGCTGTATTATTTTGCATCTTTGATTATATTTTTGCGTGGAAAGTATTTTGTACTTGCATCGGCATTCTAGGAGTAGTTTTGTCCCGTCAAGGTATTTTTGGACTACAGTAAGAAATGGGTGTTCAAGTCCTTGACAGCTGTCCGTCAAGGGGCAAGAGTGCCGTCAACTGATGTACCCGGCATGTCTTTGGCGTGTGACGTTCCCCATATGTAGCATAGAAACAGCATGCAGTACTAAAGTACATCCCGTGCTGTCCCCGCGTCTGTTGGCAGTTATCGATACAAGAGGATACGAGTACGAATGATGTACCAGCACGATCGATTGTACGTTGACTTATCTGCGAGTATATGATACGCCCAGATACTGTCTGCGTTGCGGATCATTGCACAACAGTGGAGTACCCCCCCAGTGTAGCATTGCGATACTGCTATTGCTAAAGATATTCGTGCAGGCATAACGGGTATGAGTATAGAGGACTCTTGGTGAGCGATCTGAAAACAGGGCAACTGAGCATGTGCGAGGGATTCTTGATGAAAAGAGCAGTTCAACCTATGCCGACCTAATCGCTCGATTGCACGATCCATCCGCTGCTTGTGTGGAGTCAATCTTGCGCCAGGAACAGCTGCTTCATTCAGGAGGATAGGCTGGAGTGCCCGAGCTGCGGCGATGCCATGAGACATCGGAAGGGGGCTGCCGCAGCGGAGGGGCCACCAGCAGTAATGTTTGGGGCATTGGGGTTGAAATGATTGGGTATGATGCTGGGTGATTGTGATTTTGTTGTTCAAACTTTGATTGTGAGCCTACTTGATTGTTTTTCTTGTTTTTGTCATAGGATGAGGCTTGTTTATTGTTGGTATGACAAATCTCGGCCAATGGCATAGCGCACGAGATGGAACAGACCATGAGCTGCGAAGAGGCGGGTTCGGTCTAGTTCGAGTATTCGTGACTTGAGTATTGTCCCGCTGATGCGTTGGTTATGCGTTGTCTGATCGCGCGGACTTACCTCATGCTTACTTGAAATATGTATAGCACCGATGTTATGCATACTCGTCAGGAATAACGAGGTACTATTGTTTTATTTCGCGAGTTGATTATCATAACTGTTTGAGTCGGTACCGCCGTATTGGACAATGTCGTTGTAATCTGGCAGAGAACATTAAGATGGCGATGTGTTCGCGGTATGTGTGGATTTTATTGTCCCGGGGTTTGGTACGACCTACATTGTGGTTTTCGAGGATTCCGAGGGGGCGAAGAACCTGGCACAAAACCAAGTGTGCACGTCGAACTCGAAGCACATCAACGTGCGACTCCCCTTTTTGCGGGAGCTTATTTTTTGGGGGGGAGATATTTGGTTATTCGAGATTGAGTTTTTGAGCAGTGCAACATCCCGCCGCTACGTGTGCTACACATTTTGTCGTGCACGGAGGAGGGGGGATGCTTTTCGCCGTGCCGTGTGCAGAGTACGATTAAATCGAGTTTCTGCGGTTGTTTGCGTTTTCGTATAATAATGCGGAGTTTGTTTTTCCTGGTTCAGCCCGTAGGCCCCGTGCTGGGTACTAGTATTTCGAGGAAATCGGGAATAATTGGAGTTTATTTGAGTCAATTTTTGATATTTGCGCCGTTTTTACGTGGTATTTCCGGGAATAAAATTATTGTCGTTTTCACCTGGCAATTATCTTCGAGAGTAGTTGATGTTTGCAGCATGAGACTGTTGTTACTTGGTTTGAGACTTGGAGGACTTATGGAATTGAGGACTGGAATTTTGGTTTTGAGTTTGTTGGAGCTCTGAGTTTGATATGAGTTCATTACGATATAAAGATGTATCAACCCTGCGATGTCGTGCCTTGCCATGCACAAAGCAGGGGGGATATTAGTGTGTTCGTGTAAAATGAGGAGGGGGGATGTTGGTTGTCCTCATGAACATGGCGGTTATGATTCATCATATATCAGGGAGTTCCATATTATGTTTGTAAGGGATTCATGTATAAGGTGTGAAGGGACCGTTTGGTCGGATGTTTCCCGGCATGATTTGCCACGAGCTGTCACTCGTGGTTTTGCTTCATATGAGACCGAGTCAGGCTCGACGGCTGGATAATATAATAAAACGAGTTCTGTGTCACCGTCTTGAGTCATCACCACGCCTTCCCGCGCCGACTACGTGTACACCTTTAGAGATCTATCAACATAATTAGAGGGGCATCGATGATGGCACCGATGTTTCAATACACGTGTAAAACTTGAAAGAAAATAATAGCTTCACCATGTGCTGTGGCGCTGTCGGCGACCAACGATCGTAAGAGATCTGCATCGAGTAACAAAATGATACCGTGGAGGAAAAACCGAACGTTTCGTGCGAGCTCCACCGCAACAGATTTACCTACTTATGATACATTGTCGTGCTGTGCCTACTTGGTGATGTGGTTATCGGAATGCCGAGTTTGTTTTTTCTGTACTGGAGTGGAATCATATACTCGATCGAGACTTATCATGGTAGTTGGGACTGTCGCCAAGGGCCTACTTGTAGAGTTATCCTATCACATTCCACGTGATATGTTCTTACCGTGTCTCTGCCACGTCCGGACACCCCACCAGCGTCGCTGTTGTCGACACCCATCTTGCACGACATGCGATATTTTCGAACAAGCAGGGCAAAAACACGTTTCGGTACGAACGATATGAAAGCACTACAGGGGCAAACGTGATGGCACCGGTATTTCAATTGACGTGGACAACTTCATCGAAACAATTTGTTTCGCCCTGTGCTGCGGTGCTGTCGGCGACTAACCATCGTATGAGATCTGCACAAAGGAAGCTGTTGGGACCGTGGAGGAACAGCTAAGCGTTTGATGCATGCTCCGCTGCAACGTACTGAGCTGCACGCGATACGTTGTAGTCGTGTAGGTGCTTGGCCATCATGGGCATGGCAATGACATTTTTTACGTTGTTGGACGATTATCGACTATAGTTCCCATGGCTGTCGGTGGTCTCATGGGCAGCTCAGAGCTATCCTGTCACTTTTCGTAGGACCGTTGCTTACCTTGTCCTTTACATCGGATGACCCGGACACGCCACCGGTGCCATTGGCCTTGTCCGCCCCATTCTGGAATAACAAGTGACACCGCGACCGCACACGTGTCGGAAACAGCGATGCAGAAGCTGTAGCGGGGCAAGGGTGATAGTACTGGTAGTCTTCCATATACGTACATAGCTTGAGAGAAACCGGTTCCTTCGCCATGTACTACGTACGTATATGGAAGGCTACCAGTACTATCACCCTTGCCCCGCTACAGCTTCTGTATCGCTGTTCCCGACACGTGTGCGGTCGCGGTGTCACTTGTTGTTCCAGAATGGGGCGGACAAGGCCAATGGCACCGGTGGCGTGTCCGGGTCGTCCGGTGTGAAGGACAAGGTAAGCAACGGTCCTACGAGAAGTGACAGGATAGCTCTGAGCTGCCTATGAGACCACCAACAGCCATGGGAACTATGGTCGATCATCGTCCAACAACGTAAAAAATGGCATTACCATACCCATGATGGCCAAGTACCTACGCGGCTACGACGTATCGCGTGCAGCTCAGTACGTTGCAGCGGAGCATGCATCAAACGCTTAGCTGTTCCTCCACGGTCCCAACAGCTTCCTTTGTGCAGATCTCATACGATGGTTAGTCGCCGACAGCACCGCAGCACAGGGCGAAACAAATTGCTTCGATGAAATTGTCCACGTCAATTGAAATATCGGTGCCATCACGTTTGCCCCTGTAGTGCCTTCATATCGTTCGTACCGAAACGTATTTTTGCCCTGCTTGTTCGGGATATCGCATGTCGTGCAAGATGGGTGTCGACAACAGCGACGCTGGTGGGGTGTCCGGACGTGGCAGAGACACGGTAAGAACATATCACGTGGAATGTGATAGGATAACTCTACAAGCAGGCCCTTGGCGACAGTCCCAACTACCATGATAAGTCTCGATCGAGTATATGATTCCACCCCAGTACAGAAAAAACAAACTCGGCATTCCGATAACCACATCACCAAGTAGGCACAGCACGACAATGTATCATAAGTAGGTAGATCCGTTGCGGTGGAGTTCGCACGAAACGTTCGGTTTTTCCTCCACGGTATCATTTTGTTACTTGATGCAGATCTCTTACGATCGTTGGTCGCCGACAGCGCCACAGCACATGGTAAAGCTATTACTTTCTTTCAAGTTTTACACGTGTATTGAAACATCGGTGCCATCATTGATGCCCCTCTAACTCCTTCATGTTGTCCTTGCCAACATGTTTTTTGGTGCTGTTTCGTCGCGATATCGCTTGTCGTATCAGGATGGCAAGGACTCTTCCGGAGATACCGATGAAGAGTCCGGGTCATCCGATGGGAAGGAAATGGTAAGAACATATCATATGTACGATATGATAGGATAGTTCTGAGCTCCTTGTGCCAGACCGGACTATAAGTAGCACGAGAGGCTTTAATCGAGTACTGTAACATTTCTGTGTAGCCCACGAAGCTGGCATTACGATACCCATGGTCGCCAAGTACGAACAGTACTACAGCGCATCATGTTTAGCTCCGAAGGTTGCAGTGGGATATACCTCAAAATTTGGCTGATTCTCCGCGGCATACATTTCTTCCTTTGTGCAGATCTTACACGATTATCGTTGGCCGTAGTCTCCGCAGTATATGGCTGTCAAAATGTTTTCCCTGACCATTCCTCCGCCCGGACTAAGAATACCGGTGTCGTTATCCGCTCTCATATTGTCTTTGTCACCCTTATTGTGGTCTTGGTTGTTCGCGGTTTCACTTCTTATTCGATAATTGCTCTCTGTGGGCGCTGTACCTCGTGCACAGCTTGAGAGCAACCGTTTCCTTCGCCATGTACTACAGCGCTCACAGAGAGCAATTACCGAATAACAAGTGATACCGCGAACAACCAAGACCACAATAAGGGTGACAACGACAATATGAGAGCGGATAACGACACCGGTATTCTTCATCCGGGCGGAGGAACGGTCAGGGAAAACATTTTGACAGCCATGTACTGCGGAGACTACGGCCAACGATAATCGTGTAAGATCTGCACAAAGGAAGAAATGTATGCCGCGGAGAATCAGCCAAATTTGGGGTATACCCCACTGCAACCTTCGGAGCTAAACGTGATGCGCTGTAGTACTGTTCGTACTTGGCGACGATGGGTATCGTATTGCCAGCTTTGTGGGCTACACAGAAATGTTACAATACTCGATTAAGGCCTCTCGTGCTACTTATAGTCCGGTCTGGCACAAGGAGCTCAGAACTATCCTATCATATCGTACATATTATATGTTCTTACCATTTCCTTCCCACCGGATGACCCGGGCTCATCATCGGTATCCCCGGAAAAATCCTTGCCATCCTGGTACGACGAGCGATGTCGCGACGAAACAGCACCAAAACACATGTTGGCAAGGACATGGAATTGTAACACGGGCATGGATGGTGGCACCATTATTTCAATGATAGGTATAACACTTGAAAGAAGCGATTAGCTTCGCCATGTGCTGTGGCGCTGTCGGCGACCAACGATCGTGCCAGGTCTGCATCAAGCAAGAAAATGGTGCCGTGGAGGATCAACCAAACGATTCATGCGAACTCCACTGCAGCAGATTGAGATAGCTATACATTGTAGTATGCTTACTTGGTGATAATGGTTTTCGGAATGACGAGTTTGTAGGCTATACTGTAGTGGTATAACATACACGATCAAGGCTTATCATGGTAGTTGTCACCATCCTATCACATTCCACGTGATAAGTTCTTGCCTTATCCCTGCCACCGTCCGACGAACCGGACACCCCACCAGCGCCTCCGGTCTTGCCCACACCCGCCTTGCACGACAAGTGGCATCGCGAAACAACAGAGCCAAAATACGTTTCGGTACGAACGATATGAAGACGTTACAGGGGCCAGGGTGATGGCACCTATATTTCAATGGACGTAGATAACTTCAACACAACAATTTTCTTCGCCATGTGCGGCAGCGCTGTCGGCAAGAAACCATCGTATGAGCTATTTGTAATAAGGAAGGAAATGATACCGTGCAGGAACAACCAGGCGTTTTATGCGTACTCCACTGCAACAGGGTGAGCAATAGCTGGTATACTTCATTTGTAGTGCTGTGCCTACTTGCTGACCACGTAGCGCCAAGTCTTAGGGCTACAGCCTACTGAAGTAGTTCAATTCTCGGCCGCAGCTTCTCATGACATGGTAGTAGGTACTGGCACAAAGAGGTCGTAGTTATCCCGCCACACTTTACATAACACTTCATATACTCTTACCAATCCCTTAACACTAGATGACCCGGAAACCCCATCGGTGCCATCGCTGCCATCGTCTTCGCCGGTCTGGTACAACAGGCGATATTGCGAAGGAACACGGCCAAAATACGATTTGGAACGGACGGTGTGGAATCGACAGAGGGTTAAGGATGATGGTACCTCTATCCTTCAACAGATGTGGACCATTTTGAAGCAACCACTTGCTTCGCCATGTGCAGCAGCGCTGTCGGTGAGCAACGATCGGATGAGATCTGTCCAAAGTAAGAAACTCATACCGTCGACGAACAACCAAACAGTTGGTGCATATTCCCATTGCAACATAGGCTATTATTGATATTTCAGTTGTTGGCGTATTTGGTGACCATGGGTATCGTAACGCCAATTATTAAGGCTATAGAATGACGCTCGACTACAGTTCCCCATGGTCGTTGGTGCTGTCACAAGGAGACCAGCGTTACCTCGTCACATTTCTAAGGATTCTTTGTATCTTAACCTTTCCCTCCAAAGACCCGGACACCCCACCAGTTTCTGCGGTGTTACCGGCATCCGTCTGGCACAAGCGATATCGTGAATATACAGAAGTAGGCCATGACGATAAACGCGCATCAATGGGACATAAGATGATGGTGTCGGCATCCTTCAACATATGTAGACAATTTGGGAGCAACAAGCTTCAAGGTCAAAGCGCCCATGGCGAGCAACCATCGTATGATATCTGCAAGAAGTGGTGAAGTAAATGTCGTGGACGACCAACCGAACGTTTGTTGCGTACTCCGATTGTAAAACGTTGAGCTAGGTACGATGCGCTCATCTGTATGTATGAACTTGATGGCCACGTGCATCGTAAGGCCAACGATTACAGTACAATATGATCCTCGAACACAATATCCTAGGAACCCTTCTAATAATTGTTTCGTACCTCGCCCGTCCCGTCGGACGACCCGGACAATTCCACTAGTGCCGTCGGTCTCGTCGGCATCCATCTGGCACCACGGGTGAAACAAAGAAATAGACGCGACCGAAGGTGTCGGCAAGGACGATGTGCAAGCGTTAGAGAGGTAAGGATGGTGGTAGCAGTATGCTTAAACAGACGTCGACGATTCGTGATCAACGACGTTTTGGTTCGCCATGTGCTGCAGCAGCCCACGGCAAGCACCCATTGTGTGCGATCTGTATGAAGACTTCAATACCGCCGTGGAGGAACAACCAAACATTAGGTCCAACCTCCCACTGCACTACATTGAGCTATATATGATGGGCGTAGTGATAGTGATATGCGTACTTCGTGACCATGCGTATCGTAAGGCAAACTTTAAAGGCTGTTTTATGATCCTAGGCTACGGTTCCCCATGATAGTTGGTGCTGTCACAAGGAACTCAGCGTTATCCTGTAATATCACACGCCCAACGATTTTTTCGTGCCTTCTCCGTCCCGTCTGACGGCACAGACACCCCGCACATTATAGTGGTTTCTAGTACGACCTTCGACTACGGTCTCCCTGGTAGTTTGTGCTGTTACCCGGGGTCATCCTATAATATCACAGTTTCTTGGATCGTTTCGTACCTTCTCCTTGCCAATGGACAAACCGGACACTCCACCAGCAGCTCCGATCTCGCCGGTACTCGCCTAGCAGAACAAGTTATATCGAGAATATGCGGGACCAAAATAGTTGTAAGCATGGACGATACGCAAGCGGCAGAGGAGTAAATTTTATGTTACCGGTATGAGTCAACAGACGTCGACAATTTGGGAACAGTGATTATCTTCGCCATGTTTGCAATGCCAACGGCGAGCAACCATCGTACAAGATCTGCATGAACTAAGGCACGGCCGTGGAAGAACAATCAAACACTTGGCATATATCCCCGATACAGCACGTTGAGCTATATATGATAGGTTCAGCGGGTGCGAATTTCGTCACCAAGGATTTCGTAGCGCCCAATTCTGAGCCTTTTAGTATGATCCTCGACTACGGTTCCTCATGGTAGTTGGTGCTGTCAAAGGAGGTTACCATTGTTGTGCAAGATCACAATTCCAAGAACATTTTCGTACCTTCCCCTTGCCAAGCGATGGCTCCGACACACCACCAACGCCAACGGCCTCGCCCGCACCCGCCTGGCACAGAAAGTGATACCGCGAATACAAGGGACCAAAATTGATGTTGGTAAATACGATATACAAGCATTAGAGTGGAAATAACGATCGTACCGGTGTTCTGCAAAAAACGTCGACAATCCTAGAGCACCGATTTGCTTCGCCATGTGCTATTGCCCCGACGGCGAGCAACCGTGGTGACTTTACAAACACGGCGATGAAACCCATACAACAGTGCAACAACATAAGTGTGACAAACCAAACCTTCCATATGATGCTTGTGTCACAGCCTGATGGGCAGAAGAGCATAACGGAGTGATTGACGTCACGCAGCTCCCTGAACTGCACAACAACCGGCCGGAGCACATCTCACCAAGGGCGTTAAAACTCATCGCTAGCGTTCGTACCTTCTGGAACCCTCCAGGCATGAGCATGTTGTCGCAGGTGATCTTGAGGTTGGGTCCAACCAGGGCCCAAGATAAGAATAGCGACTTTACATTATTCGGAAACCCTTCTCGTCCTGAATACCCAGGGCTCATAGTGATGCAAAACCCGCATGTGGGGATCAGGGTGACGCTATTGCCCATGAGCTCGAACACCCCGACCTTAACGGGCGGAGTCCTGGCCGAGACGATTTGGTTCTTGGCGCCAGTGTAAGCTGGTACGCTGCACGCAACGATCGCATCTTGAACACATTTGACCACGGTGGCCACCACGGACAAAACTTCAATCGGGATGCGGTTGATCTCGTCAAAGCAGCCCCACTCAACCGTTCGCTGTAACTCTCGGAATGCGTGGGCCATCCTATGGTACTTGATCCGGTCCGAATAGTTGAAAAGGTAACACGGAAGGGCCAGTGCCCTAGCTAAACGGCTGCTTCCTTCCTTGTCTGTGCCCGCCGGCGCAGCGGGGGCTCCACCGAGGAAGCAACGAAGCCCCATGGCAAGGGCGGTGTAGCAGCGGTTCGTAAGCGGGGTGACAACCAAGCGACAGCCAATCCATCCGTAGAAGAAATTACGCCTGAAATCGCAGACTCGGATATCAACGTCCGTGCTCCTCTGCGCGCAGTAGAAGCACAGTTGCTGCTGCCAAAAGAAGCGAAGTGGCTGCTGCAAAAAGAAGAAGCGAAGTTGCTGCTGCCAGTAGAAGAAGCAAAGGTGCTGCTGCCACAAGAACGCGGCAAGGGCTTCCTTGTCGACAAGCTTCGGTGCGAGATCTCCGGCGTGCAAATCGACAAGAGTCAGCGACATAATTTTTGCACGATCCTGCCGCGTGAGTTCGTCTAGCACGAAGTCAATGGGACAAACCAGGCGCTTCTGGAACCCTTCAGGCATGAGCATGTTGTCGCAGGTGATCTTGAGGTTGGGTCCAACCAGGGCCCAAGATAAGAATAGCGACTTTACATTATTCGGAAACCCTTCTCGTCCTGAATATCCAGGGCTCATAGTGATGCAAAACCCGCATGTGGGGATCAGGGTGACGATATTGCCCATGAGCTCGAACACCCCGACCTTAACGGACGGAGTCCCGGCCGAGACGATTTGGTTCTTGGCGCCAGTGTAAGCTGGTACGCTGCACGCAACGATCGCATCTTGAACATATTTGACCACGGTGGCCACCACGGACAAAACTTCAACCGGGATGCGGTTGATCTCGTCAAAGCAGCCCCACTCAACCGTTCGCTGTAACTCTCGGAATGCGTGGGCCATCCTATGGTACTTGATCCGGTCCGAATAGTTGAAAAGGTAACACGGAAGGGCCAGTGCCCTAGCTAAACGGCTGTTTCCTTCCTTGTCTGTGCCCGCCGGCGCAGCGGGGGCTCCACCGAGGAAGCAACGAAGCCCCATGGCAAGGGCGGTGTAGCAGCGGTTCGTAAGCGGGGTGACAACCAAGCGACAGCCAATCCATCCGTAGAAGAAATTACGCCTGAAATCGCAGACTCGGATATCAACGTCCGTGCTCCTCTGCGCGCAGTAGAAGCACAGTTGCTGCTGCCAAAAGAAGCGAAGTGGCTGCTGCAAAAAGAAGAAGCGAAGTTGCTGCTGCCAGTAGAAGAAGCAAAGGTGCTGCTGCCACAAGAACGCGGCAAGGGCTTCCTTGTCGACAAGCTTCGGTGCGAGATCTCCGGCGTGCAAATCGACAAGAGTCAGCGACATAATTTTTGCACGATCCTGCCGCGTGAGTTCGTCTAGCACGAAGTCAATGGGACAAACCAGGCGCTTCTGGAACCCTTCAGGCATGAGCATGTTGTCGCAGGTGATCTTGAGGTTGGGTCCAACCAGGGCCCAAGATAAGAATAGCGACTTTACATTATTCGGAAACCCTTCTCGTCCTGAATATCCAGGGCTCATAGTGATGCAAAACCCGCATGTGGGGATCAGGGTGACGATATTGCCCATGAGCTCGAACACCCCGACCTTAACGGACGGAGTCCCGGCCGAGACGATTTGGTTCTTGGCGCCAGTGTAAGCTGGTACGCTGCACGCAGCGATCGCATCTTGAACATATTTGACCACGGTGGCCACCACGGACAAAACTTCAACCGGGATGCGGTTGATCTCGTCAAAGCAGCCCCACTCAACCGTTCGCTGTAACTCTCGGAATGCGTGGGCCATCCTATGGTACTTGATCCGGTCCGAATAGTTGAAAAGGTAACACGGAAGGGCCAGTGCCCTAGCTAAACGGCTGCTTCCTTCCTTGTCTGTGCCCGCCGGCGCAGCGGGGGCTCCGCCGAGGAAGCAACGAAGCCCCATGGCAAGGGCGGTGTAGCAGCGGTTCGTAAGCGGGGTGATAACCAAGCGACAGCCAATCCATCCGTAGAAGAAATTACGCCTGAAATCGCAGACTCGGATATCAACGTCCGTGCTCCTCTGCGCGCAGTAGAAGCACAGTTGCTGCTGCCAAAAGAAGCGAAGTGGCTGCTGCAAAAAGAAGAAGCGAAGTTGCTGCTGCCAGTAGAAGAAGCAAAGGTGCTGCTGCCACAAGAACGCGGCAAGGGCTTCCTTGTCGACAAGCTTCGGTGCGAGATCTCCGGCGTGCAAATCGACAAGAGTCAGCGACATAATTTTTGCACGATCCTGCCGCGTGAGTTCGTCTAGCACGAAGTCAATGAGACAAATCAGGCGGGCATCGCACACGCCGAAATAGCGCTTAGCCGCGTCTTCTTGTCCTCCCCCGGATCCCCCCAGTGATTCCTTCGTTTCTTCTGTCCAGTAGATCTGTATTCCTGTAAGAACCATTTGCGCCAGGTAGTCGAACAGCCATTGATGGCGCGGTATCTCTACTCCCCAGCTGACGGCGGTGTCGATGTCGCCGTTGAGAAGCAGATTGAGCGTCATCACCCTCACGGTAATCAGACGGTCCAGGTTGCCCTCTAATTCACCTTGCATGGGAGATTCTGCGATGGTGCTGACGCGTTCTCGGTATGTCGCCACCTGTTGCATTAACGGATTGCAACGCACTTCAAGCAGGAATCGCGTATGCTTGCTGTACCGCATTTCAGGCGGAACATCGCATATAATTGTAACGCATTTCTAGCGGAAAATCTTATGGAAAAGCTTTTTCGCCAACGATGTCATTCAAAAAATTTACTGCTTCACCGTACAGAAACACATAACTAACGCAAACTCTAAGCGACTTGGCCCCGAAACAGCTGTGCACTCTTAAAGGGGTTAAACGTAGATGTCGGGTTTTCGGTCATTCTGTTAATTTTCAGCCATGCAGCAACAGCTAATAATAGTGTGTTTCGATATACGAAAAAATATCAAGCACAGAAAGCCTCAGTTTAGACCCCACGCACGACAAAAATAAAAACGAAACGCTGGTTATGCAATAAACCTTCACGAACGCTAGTAAGAAGGAAACTGACGCGAATATACCCGCCTTCACAAATCAAGACCTGCCGTTCATTGGCATGGTACGGACCCTTCTCGTCGATGCTGCGAATGAGTCACTACCTTCTCATCATTTTTTCAAAACTATTGACAAAGGTACCATCTGACAATGTGCAGCGTCATCGTCAATCACAAAGAATGACAAGAAAACAGAAAAAACATACTTCCGTAGATGTTTCCCACGTGAATGTGCCCACCTGTAGGACTGCCGAAGTAGCACTAGGACGTCCATGTTGTTGAGGTAAACAACGCATATCATGAACTGCCTTAGCGCCTACGCACGAAGACCAAATCATCCCCGATGTATAACATGCAATAGAGTGATTGACGAAAATATCGCGTCGCCCGTCGAGGTCTTGCCCCTGGACATCGGACAACTCCCTTTGTGACCGAGCCAAAGAATATGACCTACCAATTCGATACCGCCCAAATATGACAAGGTGGACCTCTACAACACGACGGTACATGCGGGGCGATAAAACGGCGGAAGCGAAGCACAGCGTAAAAACAAATATTCGAGACTTTGTTTAGTGCATGGGTCGAATGACCTGGCCGCCTATGATCAACTGCTTCGAACACAACTTCGTTGAATGCTTCTCGCTCGACAAAACAGCACACGGTTCGATTGCACCCGCCAGCCACACCCGTATTCGTGGAGGAGGCCTGATTACTGCAATCGCCAACGTACCACCGATCTCGAACGCAAATTCTAATAGCATGTATCGCCAATGTATATGCTCACGAATCCGTCCAGCTGACTGTGTCGAGTGTCACGCTGACTGTGTCGAGTGTCACGATTTGAACATATGGGTGCCTATTGTTGTACGTTTCCGAGCGTGCTTGGTATATTCTACCAATAGCCATTGCCGCATCCTCAATACCAAATGCATGCTGCTAATACTGCCACGTATGACGTTTTCACACACCGGTACCTGATCCGTAACATCCCACTCATCGCTCCCCATATGAGCGCTCGACGCCAATATCATGATCGGCAACACAAGTGCCACGCAAATACCCGCAAAGGGCGCGATATTGAACGTCAGCCACCTCACGATCCTTCCGGCCATAGTTACCAGGGAGCACAAGATTAACCACATGGTGGCCGCCAAGGACAAATCGGGTTTCCTCGATGGTATCACCTGAAATGCGCCCAACGAAAAAGGCGAAAACAATCACGGCGGTCTCATTACTTGAATGTTTTATATACTTCCTGCCGCAAACCAAGGAAAAGTTGATGACTACTAGCGGGACCATGGTGACTGGAAGGATGTGAATTTTCAGCGCACACACGACGGAAGAGGGAAGTGGAGCTCCGTCTCAGTAGAAACCAGACGCTTGTCTGTCTCGACCAACTACACAGGTGGAGTGCGAACCTCTCACGGCATGTTTGAGGTGGATTGCGAAAGCACCGCGGCATATTCGATATTGTTCTTCTCCGAGTCGAAGAATATACGGAAGCGTGGTGAACTACCGGCGTACAACATTATCATTGCGGTAAGACAGAAAGCTGTGCCACACTTGCGGCAGACCCGAGGGTGATCGGCAAGAAAGGAAGAGATTTGTGGAGGCTGAGCGGAGACAATGATGTGTGACCTCCAATAACGCGTTTTACCACTCAACGATATGCTGGTGAAGGATGATCACAACGTGTACAACACACGGTGGCGAGACCCGAGACCTTGAATCCAATCACAGGCGTTCTTCCGACAGAATGTAAAATGCTTAGCACACCTCGGATAACGTAACACTCGGATAACACATATCTACGTTATGGGGCTTAACGCAGGCGCCTGGCCACGTATTAGCACGAGAGGAGTAATCACGGTAACGCGGTAACATAGTGTTAACTGGAAACCCACGAACGTGCACACGCATTAACGCCAAGAGTCTGCTGGATCCCTTCCAGCTCTGGTACAGTAACAATATGTTACGCGGTGATCCGTGCTGACACCGTAACACAACGTTACAAGGTTAGGGTACCGGTATCCTCGGTACCGGTATGGATGTCGTGCCGAACTTACCGAAGTGTCCGGTACCGGTATTGACGTCGTACCGAACTTACCGAAGTGTCCGTACCGGTATTGGAGGCGTACCGAACTGACCGAAGTGTCCGGCACTATGTACCGGTACCGCCGGTACCGGTATTGGTGTCGTACCTAAATTACCAAAGTTTCTGGTACCGGTATTGATATCGTACCGAACTTACCGAAGTTTCCGGTACCGGCATTGTTGTCGTGCCGAATTTATCGAACTTTTCGTATTGATCGTACCGAACCTATCCGAAGTTTTCTGTGCCGGTATTGATGTCGTACCGAATGTACCGAAGTTTCCTGGTACCGGTATTAATGTCGTAACGAGCATACCGAAGAGTCCGGTACCGGTACGAAAATCTGTACCCGTACCGGTACACACTTGAATACATACACCGGCAGTACCGGCGGCATATACCGGCGGCAAGGTACCGGCACACACTTGCGCTTAGGTACATCAACTGGACATAAACTGGTAGTACATGTATAGAGCAAATCCGGCATTGGCCGCGGGTACCCTCTGAGGTATATAATTGAAGTGAATAACAATTGGTTCTTATATTTTCGATATTTTTCTCTTGTTTTTTGCGTCTTGGTATGCCGTTCGAAAGGTAAGGTACGTACTGTAGATGCGCATGAGAAGCAGAAGTGCTAGTACTTGCAGGGCGCCGTCTTCTCGTCGATCGGTTGGACGTACACGCCAACCGGGTACATAACCGAGGCTTCACGCATCCCTTCCTTCCGACAACCGGCCGGCACCGGGAAATTGTCGACGGCTTTGATCGTCTCCGCTAGCAACTCGTTCATGTCCCCCGTGCACGAGTTGTACACAAGAAAAGGCTAAATCACCGGCACGGCTTTCTTTTCCGCGTCCACGTCGATAACTTCTGCCGTCGGGGATGGTGTGGGAGCTGACGAAGATGACCCGCCACCGGCAGTGGTGGCATCACCGCTGGAGGCCACCTCGTTCTGGGAATTTGCGCCGTTGCCTATGCGTGCTCAGAGTCTCGGTACACCGAGCGTACTGGAAGATGCTTGGGGACCCGGGTGTGTGTGGCTTGCAATGCTGCCTGGAGCCAAAGCTCCAAGGAATGACGTCACAATGTGGTGCAATCGGGTTGATATCGTGCCAAACGCACCGAAGTGTCCGGTACCGGGTTGATATTGTACCGATCTGACCGAAGTGTACGGTACCGGTATCGATGTTGTACCGATACCGGTACTGGCTCCGGTACAAACGTGCATACCGGTACCGCCGGTACCGGTATTGAGGTTGTACCGAGCTTACCGAAGTGTCCGGTACCGGTATTGACGTCGTACCGAAGTTACCGAAGTGTCCGATACCAGTACGAAAGTCTGTACCGGCACCGCCGGTACCGGTATTGATGTCGCACCGAACTTGCCGAATTTTCCGGTACCCGGGTCCCGTATTGATGTCGTACTGAACTTATCGAAGTTTCCGGTACCGGTATTGATGCCGTGCCGAACGTACCGAAGTGTCCGGCACCAGCATGAATAACATACCGAACTTACTGAAATATCCGGTACCGGTATTGACGTCGTACCGAACTTACCGAAGTGTCCGATACCGGTACGAAAGCCTGTACCGGCACCGCCGGTACCGGTATTGATGTCGCACCGAACTTGCCGAATTTTCCGGTACCCGGTACCCGTATTGATGTCGTACTGCACATATCGAAGTTTCCGGTACCGGTATTGATGCCGTGCCGAACGTACCGAAGTGCCCGGCACCAGCATTGATAACATACCGAACTTACTGAAATGTCCGGTACCGGTATTGAGTCGCACCAAACTTACCGCGAAGTGTCCGATACCGGTACGAAAGTCTGTACCGGCACCGCCGGTACCGGTATTGATGTCGCACCGAACTTACTGATTTTTCCGGTACCCGTATTGATGTCGTACTGAACTTATCGAAGTGTCCGGCACCAGTATTGATGACGTACCAAGCTTACCGAAGTGTCCGGTACCGGTATTGACGTCGTACCGAACTTACCGAAGTGTCATATACCGGTGCGAAAGTCTGTACCGGCGCCGCCGGTACCGGTATTGATTTCGCACCAAACTTGCCGATTTTTCCGGTACCCGTATTGATGTCGTTCTGAACTTATCAAATTTCCGGTACCGGTATTGATGCCGTGCCGAACGTACCGAAGTGTCCGGCACCAGCATTGATAACATACCGAACCTACTGAAATGTCCGGTACCGGTATTGACGTCGTACCGAACTTACCGAAGTGTCCGATACCGGTACAAAAGTCTGTACCGGCACCGCCGGTACCGGTATTGATGTCGCACCGAATTTACCGAATAACCGCATTTTCCGGTACCCGTATTGATGTCGTACTGAACTTATCGAAGTTTCCGGTACCGGTATTGATGCCGTGCCGAGTTTACCGAAGTGTCCGGCACCAGTATTGATAACATACCGAACTTACTGAAATGTCCGGTACCGGTATTGACGTCGTATTGAACTTACCGAGGTGTCCGATACCAGTACGAAAGTCGGCACCGGCACCGCCGGTACCGGTATTGATGTCGCACCGAACTTGCCGATGTTTCCGGCACCCGTAGTGATGTCGTACTGAACTCATCGAAGTTTCCGGTACCGGTATTGATGCCGTGCCGAACATACCGATTTGTCCGGCACCAGTATTGATAACATACCGAAGTTACTGAAATGTCCGGTACCGGTGTTGACGTCGTACCGAACTTACCGAGGTGTCCGATACCGGTACGAAAGTCGGCACCGGCACCGCCGGTACCGGTATTGATGTCGCACCGAACTTACCGAAGTGTCCGGCACCAGTATTGATAACATACTGAACTTACTGAAATGTCCGGTACCGGTATTTACGTCGTACCGAACTTACCGAAGTGTCCGATACCGGTACGAAAGTCTGTACCGGCACCGCCGGTACCGGTATTGATGTCGCACCGAACTTGCCGCTTTTTCCGGTACCCGTATTGATGTCGTACTGAACTTATCGAAGTTTCTGGTACCGGTATTGATGCCGTGCTGAACGTACCGAAGCGTCCGGCACCAGTATTGATAACATACCGAAGATAATGAAATGTCCGGTACCGGTATTGACGTCGTACCGAACTTACCGAAGTGTCCGATACCAGTACGAAAGTCTGTACCGGCAACGCCCGTACAGGTGTTGATGTCGCACCGAACTTACTAAATTTTCCGGTACTGGTATTGATGTCGTACTGAGCTTATCATAGTACCCGGTACCGGTATTGATGCCGTGCCGAACTTGCCGAATTTTCCGGTACCCGGTACCCGTATTGATGTCGTACTGAACTAATCAAAGTTTCCTGTACCGGTATTGATGCCGTGCCGAACATACCGATTTGTCCGGCACCAGTATTGATAACATATCGAATTTACTGAAATGTCCGGTACCGGTGTTGACGTCGTACCGAACTTACCGAGGTGTCCGATACCGGTACGAAAGTCTGTACCGGCACCGCCGGCACCGGTATTGATGTCGCACAGAACTTACCGAAGTGTCCGGCACCAGTATTGATAACATACCGAACTTACTGAAATGTCCGGTACCGGTATTGACGTCGTACTGAACTTACCGAAGTGTCCGATACCGGTACGAAAGTCTGTACCGGCACCGCCGGTACCGGTATTGATGTCGCACCGAACTTACTGATTTTTCCGGTACCGGTATTGATGTCGTACTGAACTTACCAAAGTGTCCGGCACCAGCATTGATAACATACCGAAGTTACTGAAATGTCCGGTACGGGTATTGACGTCGCACCAAACCTACCGCGAAGTGTCCGATACCGGTACGAAAGTCTGTACCGGCACCGCCAGTTCCGGTATTGATGTCGCACCGAAATTACTGATTTTTCCGGTAGCTGTATTGATGTCGTACTGAACTTACCAAAGTGTCCGGCACCAGTATTGATGTCGTACCGAGCTTACCGAAGTTCCGGGACAGGTATTGACGTCGTATCAAATATACCGAAGTGTCCGATACCGGTACGAAAGTCTGTACCGGCACCGCCGGTACCGGTATTGATGTCGCACCGAAATTACCGAATTTAACGCATTTTCCAGTACCCGTATTGATGTCGTACTGAACTTATCAAATTTCCGGTACCGGTATTGATGCCGTGCCGAACGTACCGAAGTGTCCGGCACCAGCATTGATAACATACCGAACCTACTGAAATGTCCGGTATCGGTATTGGCGTCGTACCGAACTTACCGAAGTGTCCGATACCGGTACGAAAGTCTGTACCGGCACCGCCGGTACCGGGTTTGATGTCGCACCGAATTTACCGAATAACCGCATTTACCGGTACCCGTATTGATGTCGTACTGAACTTATCGAAGTTTCCGGTACCGGTATTGATGCCGTGCCGAGTTTACCGAAGTGTCCAGCACCAGTATTGATAACATACCGAACTTACTGAAATGTCCGGTACCGGTATTGACGTCGTACCGAACTTACCGAAGTGTCCGATACCGGTACGAAAGTCGGCACCGGCACCGCCGGTACCGGTATTGATGTCGCACCGAACTTGCCGATTTTTCCGATACCCGTATTGATGTCGTACTGAACTCATCGAAGTTTCCGGTACCGGTATTGATGCCGTGCCGAACATACCGATTTGTCCGGCACCAGTATTGATAACATACCGAAGTTACTGAAATGTCCGGTACCGGTGTTGACGTCGTACCGAACTTACCGAGGTGTCCGATACCGGTACGAAAGTCTGTACCGGCACCGCCGGTACCGGTATTAATGTCGCACTGAACTTACCGAGTTGTCCGGCACCAGTATGGATAACATACCGAACTTGCTGAAATGTCCGGTACCGGTATTGACGTCGTGCCGAACTTACCGAAGTGTCCGATACCGGTACGAAAGTCTGTACCGGCACCGCCGGTACCGGTATTGATGTCGCACCGAACTTGCCGATTTTTCCGGTACCGGTATTGATGTCGTATTGAACTTATCGAAGTTTCCGGTACCGGTATTGATGCCGTGCCGAACGTACCGAAGTGTCCGGCACCAGTAATAATAACATACCGAAGTTACTGAAATGTCCGGTACCGGTATTGACGTCGTACCGAACTTACCGAAGTGTCCGATACCAGTACGAAAGTCTGTACCGGCAACGCCCGTACAGGTGTTGATGTCGCACCGAACTTACTACATTTTCCGGTACTGGTATTGATGTCGTACTGAGCTTATCGAAGTTTCCGGTACCGGTATTGATGCCGTGCCGAACTTGCCGAGTTTTCCGGTACCCGGTACCCGTATTGATGTCGTACTGAACTTATCGAAGTTTCCGGTACCGGTATTGATGTCGCACCAAACTTACCGAAGTGTCCGGCACCAGTATTGATAACATACCGAACTTACTGAAATGTCCGGTACCGGTCTTGACGTCGTACCGAACTTACCGAAGTGCCTGATACCGGTACGAAAGTCTGTACCGGCACCGCCGGTACCGGTATTGATGTCGCACCGAACTTACTGATTTTTCCGGTACCCGTATTGATGTCGTACTGAACTTACCAAAGTGTCCGGCACCAGTATTGATGTCGTACCGAGCTTACCGAAGTGTCCGGGACAGGGTTTGACGTCGTATCGAATTACCGAAGTGTCCGATACCGGTACGAAAGTCTGTACCGGCACCGCCGGTACCGGTATTGATGTCGCACCGAATTTACTGAATTTAACGCATTTTCCAGTACCCGTATTGATGTCGTACTGAACTTATCGAAGTTTCCGGTATCGGTATTGATGCCGTGCCGAACTTACCGAAGTGTCCGGCACTAGTATTGATAACATACCGAACTTACTGACATGTCCGGTACTGGTATTGACGTCGCACCGATCTTACCGAAGTGTCGGACACCGGCACGAAAGTCTGTACCGGCACCGCCGGTACCGGTATTGATGTCGCACCGAACATACTGATTTTTCCGGTACCCGTATCGATGTCGTTCTGAACTTACCAAAGTGTCCGGCACCAGTATTGATATCGTACCGAGCTTACCGAAGTGTCCGGTACAGGAATTGACGTCGTATCGAACTCACCGGAGTGTCCGATACCGGTACGAAAGTCTGTACCGGCACCGCCGGTACCGGTATTGATGTCGCACCGAACTTGCCGATTTTTCCGGTACCCGTATTGATGTACTGAACTTATCAAAGTTTCCGGTACCGGTATTGATGCCGTGCCGAACGTACCGAAGTGTCCGGCACCAGTAATAATAACATACCGAACTTACTCAAATGTCCGGTACCGGTATTGACGTCGCACCGAACTTACCGAAGTGTCCGATACCAGTACGAAAGTCTGTACCGGCAACGGGTGTTGATGTCGCACCGAACTTACCGAATTTTCCGGTACTGGTATTGATGTCGTAATGAGCTTATCGAAGTTTCCGGTACCGGTTTTGATGCCGTGCCGAACTTGCCGAGTTTTCCGGTACCCGGTACCCGTATTGATGTCGTACTGAACTAATCGAAGTTTCCGGTACCGGTATTGATGCCGTGCCGAACATACCGATTTGTCCGGCACCAGTAACATACCAAACTTACTAAAATGTCCGGTACCGGTATTGACGTCGTACCGAACTTACCTAAGTGTCCGATACCGGTACAAAAGTCTGTACCGGCACCGCCGGTACCGGTATTGATGTCGCAATGAACTTACCGGAGTGTCCGGCACCAGTATTGATAACATACCGAACTTACTGAAATGTCCGGTACCGGTATTGACGTCGTACCGAACTTACCGAAGTGTCCGATACCGGTACGAAAGTCTGTACCGGCACCGCCGGTACAAGTAGTGATGTCGCACCGAACTTACCGATTTTTCCGGTACCGGTATTGATGTCGTACTGAATTTGTCGAAGTTTCCGGTACCGGTATTGATGCCGTGCCGAACATATCGATTTGTCCGGCACGAGTATTGATAACATACCGAATTTACTGAAATGTCCGGTACCGGTATTGACGTCGTACCAAACTTACTGAGGTGTCCGGTACCCGTATTGATGTCGTACTGAACTCATCGGAGTTTCCGGTACCATTATTGATGCCGTGCCGAACATACCGATTTGTCCGGCACCAGTATCAAAAACATACCGAATTTACTGAAATGTCCGGTACCGGTGTTGACGTCGTATCGAACTCACCGAGGTGTCCGATACCGGTACGAAAATCTGCACCGGCACCGCCGGTACCGGTTTTGATATCGCACCAAACTTACCGAAGTGTCCGGCACCAGTATTGATAACATACCGAACTTACTGAAATGTCCCGTACCGGTATTGACGTCGTACCGAACTTACCGAAGTGTCCGATACCGGTGCGAAAGTCTGTACCGGCGCCGCCGGTACCGGTTATGATGTCGCACCGAACTTACTGAATTTTCCGGTACCCGTATTGATGTCGCACTGAACTTATCGAAGTTTCCGGTACCGGTATTGATGCCGTGCCGAACGTACCGAAGTGTCCAGTGCCGGTACCGCCGGTAAGCCTCGGTACGTACCGTACCGAACACGCCCTCGCAATGTTAGGCTTTTACCATAGACGAACATTGTCACTCTAACATGCCCAGATCGTTGTCCGCAGATTTACTAACGTGGTAACATCATATTACTGGGTAGCGTTAGACGTACCACCCTAACATTGTGTTACCCGTAATGCAGTGTTAGATACAACGGCCCTAATATACGTTAATATGTTGGCCAGCACCATTAACCCTAAAATTGTGTTACATACAACACACCAGCATACCATGAACATAGTGACCCGCACTACTAACATTACGTTAGTCTGACCCCTCGTCTACTGCCTTAGGGTCGAGTAACGAAACAATTAACGCACGTTAGCAACGTTACAGTCTTAGCAGGCCGGCACGTAGCATTATGTTAAGATGTTATTAATAGTCTAAACGCCGACATCCCCCTAATATTATGTTACGATGTTACTGTCGTTAAACATCTGATTTTAACGTTTTGCTACTGTGTTGCCATTACAATCGATCCCGTTCTTACATTATGTTACTGCGTTACCGTTGGGGGCGAAGTCGTTCTAACATTGTGTTGTGATGTTACCGTTTGGGTCTTCCCGGGATCTAACATGTGTTGCCTTTGTTAGCGGTAAAGCGGCGTCGCGGAGTAACATGATGTAGCCGTGCTAACCTATTTTACCGAGATCCCGATGCGCGCAGTAACATAATGTAGCCGTGTTATTTTATTTCACCGAAATTGACTGCTGTCGCTAACACGGGTAACATAATGTTAACGTTTAATTGATGATACGCGTTATCTCTTCAACGCGTGCTACGATAGCCATTTGAACTTGCACTAACACCCTAACATGTAGTGTTGTGTATGCGATTGCTCGGGCATGTACGTTCTCCGTCTAAAGTGAGTGTTATGGTAGCAAGTAAGAATTCCGCTGACATCCGAACGTAATGTTACTCGCTACTAACACGATAACATAAAGTTTCAGCTCAGTTGACAGCTGTCCCTAACACAGCAGTGACATAATGTTGACGTTTAATTGACCATGTGCGTTATCCCTTTAACATGTGTTGCCACACAGTAGCCACAAGGAATTCCGCTAACACACTAACATAGTGTTAATCTCTATGGGCTGCCTACCCTAACACCGTATCACATATACTGCTGTCAATATGAGGTCAAGGCAACACTAACAAAATGTTACGCGATCGGCCGTCCATAGCATAACACACTATAATCAACAGTTATCACAAAACCCAAAAAGGAGGTAACGTAGTAAAGTAATGTTGCCATTTCTTTCGCTGATCCGTGACATTTACGTCAAATATTAATTGTTATGTTGTCGGAGGTGTGAAATGCCGAGAACAAAGTACGGCGGAAAACGCCTATTCATGGCACTCAAGCTCTACAAAAAGCAGATTTCCGTGCGACAAGCGTACCAATGATGCAAAAAACCCTTTGCAGCAACTCGAACCCAGGATTAGCAGGACTACGAGACGCAGCCGGCCTCGGTGGACAATTATCTTGAAAATGGACTATTTATGCTGGCAGTGCTCGTTTTCGAACGCGGACAGCTTGTTGAGGATACGGCCGAAAGAACAACAAGCCTCTAGTCAGAAATATGCATGCACGGGTTTTCAGCCGTTATGGCACTGAAGAGGTTGGGAAACTGGTCTGCTATCCACAGCATCTCCGAGCTAAAGACGCGGGGAAATATCGGCATGTATTGACCTTTCCGGGTGTCTAGCAGTCGTTTTAGGTCCAACAAAGCATAGGAGTGTACCCGGTGCTCGGTTCGCATGGTGTCCTGATTAGCACGTTTCTCGTTTACCCAGTGACTGTGCTGCTGTCCAACAAATACTACTGTACGTCTGTGGTTGAAAACAGGTAAAACTAAATGTGTTGTTGATTGTCCTTGAACATCATACGGATGCGACGGTGGTTGATGGTATTAGCGAGTTCCTAATAGAAGGTTGGCTACACCGTAGCGGGACAACGGGAATGTCAGGATTTGCATCGTGACGGTGAAGTCTGAGCCCAGTTTACTTTACTCTGCTCGATTTGATGTGACGTTTTGATGCGGATGGTTTTTTTGATAGGAGAATATCATATACACATTACACAAAGGACTCCAAGCCCGTGCACCGCTCGTCCGATTCACTGGACAAGTCCTGAGCAGAGCGTTGCGTTATGCGAACATATGTACTCGTGATTGTCTCCGCACTTGTACACCAGTGGTCCCTCGATAGTGCCGATTGAGTAGTGCCGGTTGCCCGGTATAGTGCCGGTAAAGTGGCTAGGCATATACGGAACCCGTAGTAGTGCCAATACCGGCAATACTGCGGAATGACCTCTATATTGCCGTTATTGGCATGAGCCCCTCCCCTCAGTAGTGCCGGTTTACGTAGAACTTTACACACCTGGTTTGGCCGTACATTACGTATCCCTGGATGAAACAAACGGATTTAACCTGAAAGCATATCCCTCCACTCTCTGCAAAACCATGCTTGCGACTTACCAGGTACACAGGGAGTAAAAGCAGGGGTAGATTTCGTATACGGAGTACAAAGTGGCAGGTAGGTAACTTATGTTTGGTAACTTTCCCATGATAACATGGCTTTCTCCCCGTCGACGCCTGTTTAGAGTTGTTGATGTGCACAGAAAGGTATAGGCCGAGGCCATTGGAACATCGTGTCTATTGGTAGTACAACTTGTTGACCCTGGTAGCTTTTACGGGAGTCACCGGTCTTTGTCCTTCCCGAGGAATTGACCTAGAAAACGCGCGACCGATGTTCCACGAAAATCTTGAAAAGTTGAGCATCGATGTGTACTTGCGTAGTACTGTAGGCACAAAGTTGCAGTACACAGCAGTATTGCTGTAATCGTCTGGCGTCTATTGCTTGCCACAAACCTGTGCCTGCATTCAGCATACCAATGCTGACTGTATACAGCAGTACGTACTGCAATGCGGTGCCGCTTGTCATATCATACGCGTCCACGCTGCTCTCACAGCAAAGCACACGTTAAGGTCCCTCTATCTTGCCGGGGTCCCTTCCCGCCGCAACATGTTTCGTTCCCCCTTCATGTCGTCACTTCTTGACATAACCCTTCCTCCGTCCCTCCACTACAGTGCAGATCGAGCCCATCAATATTACCAGAACGTTTCGATTGCACCTCGGCACAGCGGTGGTTCTACTAGTCTAGGGCCGAATTGCTCACATTAGCGTGAAGAACATATGGGGGTGTTGCCTCCGGTCTCGTGCGCGCGAATGGTTCTTGGGTGGCCTCAGATGCGGACGGCGCATCAGGAGCAGCAATGGGCCTGACAAAACAAAACATTTTGTGGAGAAGGCAACACATACGGAAGACTTGCGTGTTAGATATTGCTCAACACAGAACATACCTGGTAACGTATTCGCGTAAGCTCATCTCTGCCGGCAGGTGATCCTGAGGTGCAGAACAGCAAGAGGACGCAGCTGGATTTGTTTCGAGCACGATGTAGCGGGGACGCACGTATTTCAATTTAGGGACTTGTGCGAGGGGTTAATAACGACGCATCATAGCGCCCACAATAGTAATCTACCGTCGGTAATCCGTTGACGGGTAGCAATTTTTTACGACGCCAACAGCTCTCGCCGGGGGATGCTCTCCAAGTAAAAAAAATAACGATATACTCAAGCGCGCAAACTCCGACGGTCCAAGAGCGTGGCAGTATGTTCATGGGGGTGGTATGTTATACTGTAGTTGCGACAACCGTTGACTTCAAATGTTGTCAAGTAGTCAAGGGTACCGCCAGGAAGGTGTACAGTCATGTAGATTAGCATCATAGAGCAGCATAAAATGTCTGAACGACGTGGTTTCTTCCAAAACTAGAGCTTCCAGGCCTAACCAAAAAAACAGTGGGCATTGTAAAACCTCGACACAGCACACTTTCCACGCGAAGCTAGAACAATGCGAGTATCTTACCCAGTTGCGTGCCCTTCGGCGTGATTTCGCTCGCTTATCGACGCTGTAGATGCTTTCAAACGTATCATTTCTCGTTGAATAGGCACTCTTTCTCGTTGCCTCACGATTGTTCACATATTGCTGCCATTCGTCACCGTTCTACATACCTGGTAGCCACTAGAGTAAGGAGAACATGCTAGCGTTGGGAATTGTGTGTACACACACAGCTACCACCTCAATCGGTTCTACTATGAACCTCCCACGAGTTGCGCAAACATCGACTACGCGACGCTGATACGAACACCGTACGTGCGTAAAGTATATCGTACACCGTAACCGCCGCCACCAACAAAAACAGTCGTGCCGTACACCGGAGAAGCCTTGTCAATACGGAGATTTGAAACAGTAAGGCATAGACAGGTCAGAACAGTAAGGCCGTGACCAACAATGACGATAGGGGTGGTATTTTTCGCCAAAACGCTTCACACGGACGGGACCCGTTGAACATGGTTCCGACCACCCAATATTGTTGGAATATCACTCGTGTCTCACACTTTTCTTCATTAAGCGTAAAATGATTCTCGAAGTCAGGTTGTTGGTGAGGAACAGAGCTCCTCAGCGAAGAGCTTCTTGAGAATTTACGTGCTCCCGTCAGCGTAGCACCCGGCCATTTCTCAATTCGAACTCACATTTCGTCATGGCTGACGGACGGCCCCACAGCAGATGAAGCCGAGAGCCCCTGCTCGGTACTCTCCCCCGTACTCTCCGAGCCCTCGACCGCAACCTCTTTCGGTTGCACTGAGAGGTCCAGAGGCATGATGCTCACCTAGACGCGGAAGTGAGGGTACCACTTTTCTTCTTAGTGATAACGGAGTAAGAAAACAACCAACAATTACGCCGTGGGTGTGAACGGTTTGTACTCCACTTCGTTCGTGCAAGTGATACAACGCATGGTGCAAACACTCCAAGGTTATGTTCTGTAGGGTTTGTGAACCCCGGGTAAGGTCTTACAGAACCTCCAGAAGTGTCGGGTACGGGTATCGAAGTGTTAGAGAACTCATAGAAGTTCCGGGTATTGTGGCACAGGCATAAATAACTCACAGAAATTCCGGGCGGATACAAAACATGCTGTACCAGTACCCCGGGTACCGTGGCACGGGTCGTACAAAACTCACAAAAGTTTCGGTTGCGGGTATGAAAGTCTTACAGAACTTCCAGAAGTTACGAGTACGGGTATGAAAGTCTTACAGTATTTCCAGAAGTTGCGGGTACTGTGGCACGGGCGTACAGAACTTGCAGAAGCTCCGGGTACGGGCATGAGCGTCCTACAGAACTTACAGAAGTCATTTGTAGGGTAATATCTGTTGTAAATACCCCGGGTATGGTTCTGTGTGTACCCCGTGGACAGAATGCAAATAGAAAGTTCGGGAACGGGTACCAATGTCGTACAGAACTCACAGAAGTTCCGGGTACCGGTGATACCCGGGTAAACACCTGCCTCAAAGGGGCGAAAAACGACACCCTGACTGGTGAAAACATGCACACCCAGTCAACGAATTTCCAATACTGCGATTGGCATATGAAACAATTATATGAAAAACTCATACGGGCAACATATACGTACCATTGTATGATAACCCATTTTTCTTGTTCGTGCTTTCGTTCACAAGCCCGTTTGTGTTGTCGGTGCTGTGTTCAACAAATTTCACAATAAAACCTTTCCAGTTTCCTGGGAAACGACTGACTTCCGTGGTCACAGGTTTGCCTCCAAAATTACCGCACTACTGTTGCGCAAGAAAAAACAAGCTTTGCAATAAAACTATTAATATTACTACTGCATATTGAATATATAATATGGCATTAATATGGCAAGCCCGAAAATCCTTTCAACCGACAACAAAAACAAGGGAAGAGAAATCGATGCCGATCACAACAACTACTACTATCATAGTTACAGTTATCTAATAAAATACTTCGAGCACAATATCTAATACAATACTCGGTGAATTACGCAGCTTGCAAATATGAGCATCGACCCTGAATTTGTCGAACTCACAGCTGACGTTGTTAGACCAGTTTATAAAATTTTAGTCATCAATTAAAAATACTTCGAGCATATTCTAATATAATAGACTAATAATTGTCAAACAAAATAAACTTCGAGTATACAAAGACGTCCAGCGGGTTCCAACTATGTTACAAGGAGGCCCATCGGGTTCCAATTTTATTGAGCGCACAAAACAAATGCAAACGTTACATCAACACCCGAGACACAAATACGAAATGAGCATCAATTTAAACACCTGAGAAAACATGTATACACGTCACACACGCTTTGGTTCTAGATAGTTGGAAAGCGTATACGTCGTACAAGTTTGTGAGCGGGTTTGTCTCTGTGTGTAATTTCGTGTCGGGGTGTGGCGTCAGCGTGACGGATGAGACGTGACGTCAGAATGCGTAACACGAGACATGAAGTCAAAATGCACTCGACCCTAATTTGTACCGGCCACTGCGTGTATTGTTACAAGCGCATACCCGTACCCGGAGTATTGTGCCACTGTCTTACAGAAGTCACAGAAGTTCCGGGTACGGGTACGGAAGTCTTCAGTAACTCCCACAAGGTCCGGGTATTGTGGCACGGGCGTACAGAACTCACAGAAGTTCCGGGCGGGTACAAAACATGCTGTACCCGTACCCCGAGTATTGTGGCCACAGGCGTTCAGAACTTCCAGAAGTTCTGGGTACGGGTATGAATGCCTTACAGAACGTACAGAAGTTCTCTGCAGGTAGTACCCGGGGTATTTACCCCGGGTATGGTTTGTACGTACCCTACAGAACTGTCATTCCATCCGTCTGATTCGTCTAGACTGGTTTTTTATTCGTTGCTACTTCTAAAAGCAAAATTAATCTCGTGATGGTCTCCACACTGGTTTGTACGCGTAATGATTTTTGTACCGCATCTATTCCACAGCCAACCTACACCTTCACCGCAACGTCATCAATAAAAATAGTATTTCGAACCTGTCGGTTGCGTTGCAGATCGAGTCAACCAATATTCTTTGTTGCCGGAGTCGCATGTCGCCACCGTCGCTGTGGTTCCATGCAGCCTATAGAATAGTTGCTCACGTGTGCGTGTAGAACGCCTGGTGACTTTCCCTCCAGTCTCGCGTGCATGGATGTATCAGTCTGTGGCCTCAGATGCCAATGGGATATAAGTCACAGCTACGGGCCTATGAAGCCTTGTTCACGGGAAAAGAAAAACATACGGAAATGCTTGTGTGTGAAATAGTTCTCCACACACGACTGGATGTCCTTGGACAAGGTTGTCGCTGTCGGCCGGTGCTCTAGAGGTGCGGCACAGCAAGAGAACAAAGCTGAATTCGCACCGCGCACGACGTAGGGGGGGACGCACGTAACTCAAATTATGATTAATGTGAGGGGTTGATGACGACATCATGGCGCCCAGACAATCGTGTAACCGTTGTTGATCCGTCCACGAGGAGCATTAATTGGACGACGACGGCAGCTCTGGCAGTGGGGTGTTTGCCACGTGAATAACGATAGGCTGACGTGCATAATCCAACGACTCCAGTGCACCGCAGCATGTCCTTGGGGGTGATATGATGTGCGGCTCTTGCGACAACTGTTGGCTTCAAATGTTGTTCGGTAGGCAAAGCGACTGTCGTGTTATTCGATACGGAACTATCGCGACAACCGCTGGCTTCAAATCATTTTCAGCAGGCAAGTGAGCTGTCAAGAAGGTGTGCAGTCGTGTTACCTTGCGCCATAGAGCGACATCAAAAGTGAATACGATGTAGTTGCCGCTTCCAGTTACAACTAAAAAACATTGGGCATTACCTTGACACAGCTCACTTTCCATACGGAGTCAGAACAATGCCAGGTTACTCCCTACGCAGTCGCGTGTCCTGCGGTGTGTTTCCGATCGCTCGTCGACGCTGCAGATGATCTCTAATTTCTCCTTTATCGTTGAGTGCGCACTCTCTCTAACCTCCTCATGATATTTCGCAGCTAGTTCACATTGGTCACCATCGTAGCTACTACGTAGCATATGTAGAACATGCTACAACAGATAATCCTGTGCATCTCCTCATACAACCAGATAGCATCTCCATCGGTTGTACTAGGCACCTCCCACGCAATGCGGGAACACCGCTTGTTTTTTTCCGATACAGGGCACCGTACGTGTATAACGTATACCTGGTAATGCACGCCGCAACCGCCACCACCAACAACAACATACGAAGTATGTGCCGTACACCGGAAGGAGCCTTGTCCAGATGGACAGGCCGAAATTTAAGGCATAGGCAGGTCAAACAGTAAGCCGTGAGCAGCATTTGACTCGTGCTACGAAAAGGGTGCCTGGTTTTGGCCAAAACAGTTCAAACTGAGGGGACTCCTTGGAACGTGGTTGCAACTACCCAATATCGCTTGAATGCCATTTGTGTTTTACACTATAAATATTCTCCGTTGTGCGTGCAACGTTGCGACCAAAGTCGATTTTTGGAGGAGCTCGTCGGGTAAGGAGCCTTTGACAAAATTAGGTGCACCCGCTACCGCAACATGTGTTCATTTCTCAATTCGAACTTACGTTTCATCATGGCGGACGGACAGCTCCACAGCAGCACCGAGCAGGCTTTCGGCTTTATCTACTGCGGAGCCGTCCGCCAGCAATGATGAAATGTCAGTTCGAAATGAGAAATGGACGTATATTGCGGTATGTAGCGAGCGCACCTACAGTAATTTAACCCCAGGCTCGTTGGTCGAGGAGCTCTACCACAAAAACGACTTTGTTCGAAACATTGCACGGACAACAAAAAATAGTAATAGTGTAAAACACGAATGATACTCCAACGATATAGGTACTTCCAGGTTTAAGGAGTCCCCTCAGTTTGAACCGTTTTGCCCAAAACCCAGTCACCCTTATCCCAGCACGCGTCAATGTTGCTCACGGCCTTCCTGCTTGACCTGTCTATGCCTTAAGTTTTCACCTGTCCATCTGGACAAGGCTTCTTAGGTGTACGGCAAATCTCTTGTTGTTGGTGATGGCTGTACGGTGTACATGACCAGGTATACGTTATACACGTACGGTGTCCGTACAGGAAAAAAAAAGGCGATCTATCCGCAACGCGTGGGAGGTACCTAGTACAACCGATTGGGGGTGGTATCTGATTGTATCAAGAGGTGCACATGATTCCCAACTCTAACATGCCCCCCATACGCCATGTACTAGCTACGATGATGACCACTGTCAACCATGTGCGAGGTTACAAGCGAGTGCGCACTCAACGAGAAAGAAAACGTTAGAGATCATCTACATCGTCAATAAGCTATCGGAACCACACCGCAGGGCACGCAACTGGGCAGGGAATATACTCGCATTGCTCTGGCCCTGCACGGAAAATGTGCTGTGTCAAGGTAATGCCCAAAGCCTTTTTGTCGTGCTTGGAAGCTCTACAGTAGTCTTGGCGGCGAGTACGTCGTATCCACGTTTGATGTCGCTCTATGGGGCAAGGTGACATAACTGCGCACCTTTCTGACAGCTCCCTTGCCTGCTGAACAATATTTGCAGCCGACGATTGCCGCGATAGCCGCATATCATATCACCTGACAGTACGCTTGCCTACTGAGCAGCATTTGAAGCCAACGGTTGGCGCAAGAACCGCACATCATATCACCCCCAAGGACATGCTGCGGCGCACCGATGCCGTCGGAAGCTGTGCCCGTCAGCCTATCGCTGTTTACTTAGAGAACACCCCCTTGCCAGAGCTGTTGTCGTCGTCGTCCAATAAATGATCCCCGTTGAAGGATTCACGACGGTACATGATTGTATGTGCGCCATGATGTCGTCATCAACCCCTAACATCAACCGGTACTTTGAGTTACGTGCGTCAACCCACCTACGTCGTGCCCGGTGCGAATTCAGCTGTGTCCTTTTGCTGTTCCCACCTCGAGAACACCGGCCGACAGCGACAAGCTTTGTCTAAGGACATTCAGATGTATGTGGGGAAGGTATCTGACACGCAAGCCTTTACGTTTGTTTGTCGTTTCCCATGAACCACTTCTCATAGGCCCATCGCTGCGCCTTATATATCTCATCAGCATCTGGGGCCACTGACGATGCATCCGTGCACACGAGACCGGGGAAAAAGCCACCAGACGTTCTACGCATAATTGTGATCAATTACGCTATAGGCTGCATGGAGCAACAGCGACGGTGGCAACATGCGACGCCGGCAAAACATAATATTTCGATCGACTTGATCTGCAACGTAACGGATGGGTTTGGAAGGTTATGTTAACAGATGACGGTGCGGTGAAGGTGAAAGCTGGCGGCGGAATACGAGAGGCGGTACAAAAAACATCATGCATACCAACCAGTGTGGAGACCATCACGAGGTTAGTTTTTCTTTCAAAGTAACAACGAAAAAAAAACGGTCTAGGCGAATCGGATGGTTGATGAAATGTAATAAAATGCTTTTTGTCGCTTGCACGAAGGACGAAGCGGAGTCCAACCAGTCACAAGCACGGCGTAAGTGTTGGTGGTTTTTCTACTCCGTTATCGCTGAGATCAAAAGTGCTTCTGTTGTCTAGGTGTACATCATGCATGTTGAGCTCCCAGTTAAACCGAAGGAGTACTGGGAAGATGGATCAGAGAGTATTGGGAAGAGCAAAGCCCCTGCTTGGTACTCTCCGCAGTAATCTCTGAACCGTCTTCCGAATAGTTCTTCGGTTGCGCTGGTAGCTCCAAGTGCATGATGTTCACCTATTAATAGACGACAGAAATGCTTTCGAACTCAGCGACAATGGAGTAGGAAAACAGACAACACTTATTCTTTATCTGCACAGATGTCTGCAAGAAAAGCCTATCATATTGAAAGCGCGAGCCTGTAACGTCATGCGTCACACAGATCAAATTACAGTATAGCC